>JANXJC010000021.1:29819077-29846409 GCA_027564655.1 Leptodon cayanensis
CGCCCCTTCCCCCGGGAGCGGCGGCGGCGGCGGCGGGAGGATGCCGTACCTCCTCATCAGCACCCAGATCCGCATGGTGAGTCCGCCCGGGGGGGCGCTTGGGGGGCGGCAGCCGCCGCCGGGACAGCCCCTCCACCCCCCGGTTGCACCGGGCACGGCTGCCTCCGGCTGCCCTTGCTGCTCCCCCGGGCTGGGCGGGGGGGGACACGGGGCTCCCGGGGTGACACCCCACAGATGTGGGGGACCCCCCGGCACGGCCGCCGTGCGAGCTGTCCGGCGTGACCGCGGCGTGCAGAACCCCCCCTCGCGCCTCCCTGCGCCCCGTCCGTCCGCCCAGCCCGGGGCGGCGGGTGTCGGGGCGGAGGAGAGCAGCGGGGTGCCCGTACCCCTGCTCCTTCCCCCCGACACCGCTCCCCTCGTGAACGGCGAGTAACTTGGCCGGGGAGGCTCGTAGGAGCCCCTGAACGTCAAAGCAGCAAATCTCCGGCCGCGTGTCCTCGCTCTGCGTTTTCCCTCTTCCCCAAACAGCCGTTTCGGGGCGGAAAATGCCACCGTAGCCAAAGGGAAGGGCATTGCTGGCAGCGGGTTGTTGAGCAGCGGCCCACATCTCTGGCCAAGACCCGGGCTGAGCACGCAGCCCGTTATTGTCATATAAAGTCGTAAAGGAAACGTTACTCCCTAACGATTGCAGCATCTGCAGCCCGCAGAGCAGTTGGTGCCGACCCACCATCAGCTGGCGCGTCCCGCCGGGACCGCAAGAGCAGATAGCCACGTCTTTGTCTGGGGTTTTCTCCTTTTCTCAACACAAAGGGGAACTATACGACTGAAAGTCAAAATATGATGATGTGGTTTTGCCATAGGAAGGGGGCAATGGTGAAAAAAGCAAACGGACAAGCTGGCAGAAGTTTGGTGAAAGATGCTGCTGCTGTCACTGAAGATGTCCCGTTAGGCGCACGTCTCAAACCAAGCGAGCGGTGAACTGAGAATGAGGACGTGTGGGGATGCTGCGGCACCGAAGCATCCGTTGGCCCTGATCCTTGGCATCGTACAAGTTAATTAAGTGATCATGGACCGAGCTACAGAAAGCACCACATGCTTGGGGTTGCTCGCACTTTAGGGAAAGGCGTGCAGCGAGGCGGACCGGATTAGCGTAGCTTAGCCCGTTTCCCCTCCGCAGACTTTGGAAACTCTGCTCTTTAGCAGGGCAAAGCAAACATTTCTGACCTGAAACCTGGCATCGAGCCGTGGCTGGAAACAGCCCGTCCTGGCCTAGCAGGGGGTGATCGACTTTGCTGCTTTTTCCTGGCAGCGGCCGGGGCAGGGACGAGTCGCTCCCTCCCACGGCACGTCTGCCGTGGGGTTCACAGCGCTGGGCTGCGGGCAGGAGGGCTCCGTGGGCAGCGCCGAGCAGAGAAGGCTCTTCCTCTGCTTCAGTTTCTGTCTTTTCCAGCACTCCAGGCAGCTGAGCGTGCCTGCGTGTTTGCACAGCTCACTAAAATGTTTGATCAGTGGCGCTGCGTAAATGCTTCTGGTCGGGATCTGATTGAGGCTCATGATTGACACGCAGTTTGCCAGCGCCGGTTTGTAGATGGATGCTGTCAGGGAGGGATTTCACCCTCTCCGCTGCATCCAGTCCTCACCCATCTGCTCTCCCCAGTCCAGCTCTCCCAGCTCCCCCAGCCAGCTAGAAATTCTCTGCTTTCTCTGCCATCAGACTGTCCGGCCGCTTTGAAAAGCGAAGTTGCGAAACTCACCGTGGGTCAAAGCGCACGGATGGCTTCCCGTCCCGCTGCCCCAGGACCAAGGGGTTCACGCCACGGGGTGACGTGGAGCGTGCGGCCCGCCAGCCTCCGTGTGCAACCTCTGTTTGAGGCTCAGGGACCCTTGTCCTGCTCCTGGGCTCTGCTTTCTCCAAGGGGTGATAGAGGAGAGAGGTGTCAAAAAGGGTCTGGCTGATACTTAAAATATTTCTGAGGTCACCGAGAGTTGAGCGGCCCTTTGCGTATTACAAAGCGATAACGATGGTGTGACATAGGTTTGCTGGTGAATGGGGGACGTCCCTCAGAAGAACAGTTTTCACCTGCAAACTTTTCCTCAGTAGCATGGCGGAGATTTAAAAGGAAACAATTGCTCCACCTATCAAAATCAATCAAACGCTGCTATTTTCAGGAGTAGCCTGGAAGGTGCAGGGGTGGGTTTTGGAGCATGGAGGGTCTTAGCAGCCCCATCAGCACTGAGCAAGGAGGGGTGGGTTGTGGGTGCCGTGATGGATGTGTGTGCGATGTCTCTGCCACTCACCGGCCCTCGTAGCTCTGGACGGTGTTCCGGGCTGTGTTTCCCTGCTCTTCCAGCCTAGGTGTTGCAGGGCGGCTGGATACTGCCCTCCCCGGCTGCTCCCCAGCTGTGCCGGCGCTGGGCTGGGAGCAGGCGATCATCGCGGAGGTCACATCGGTGCTGTCGTTATCTCCTGTGCCCTTGTACTTAGTTCTGGAAAACCTCCAGCCCAGGAATATCTCATAAAACAACACTTTTGGAGCGCCGTTCAGAAATGTCCCCGTCCCCCCCATATGACGTGTGGGAAGTCCACCTGATGGCTCTGGTGGCGAGATGACTCATGTCTCTGCCTTCCCCCAGCTCCTCCGGTCTCCCGTCGCTTCCAAGGGAGCGTGACTGTCCCCCGCCATCCCATGGGTGCTCATCTGCCCCGATCCCTCTGTGCTGCCTTCTCACCCCGATCTTCTCACCCTTCCCAGTTAGCAGAGCCGTTCCCAAAAGCTGTCTTCTACCAGGACAGGTAGATGGTCCCTAACTGGCCCGGGGATGCTCATTTCATGGTAAAACACACAGATTGCCTGTTTTGCACGATGAGGCTGGGAGTAGCGCCTTGTTGCTGTCCTACAGACTTCCCAGTGGAGGATCCCAGAGGACCGGAGCCGCCATGAGCTCAGGCAGCAGGTGGCCCTCCAGGAGCAAAGCCACCGAGCTCCTCTCCTGGGACGGGCAGGTGGCTCACAGTAGTTTCCTTCCCAGTAAAGCTCTTACTGGAGCTGTGCTGGGGAGCAGGGGGGGTGGGGGTGGCCGTGCTGCAGCCCATTGCTCACCCACTCCGCTGCCTTTCCCTGCAGGAGGTTGGCCCCACCATGGTGGGAGATGAGCACTCGGATCCCAGCCTGATGAGCTTCCTGGGGGCCACGAAGAGGAACATGCTGGGCAACCACTTGTAAGTCCTCGTCTGCGACATTTCAGGCACTCCCCTCTCCTTATTTTCCCAAGAAAACCTGGAACATTTTCACTCCTCATATTCACCGTGGCACCTTCCAGCTGCACATTTAATCCCGGGACTAGGCACACATGTGTCCTTGACCCTGTCTGTTAATGCTCACCCAAGGAAACGCTGCCCGATATTTCATTAAGTTCCTTCTTTTTCCTTGCTCTGACCCCATTTTAGCCCTGGCCCACCTCCCCGCCTCTCCTTACCCCTTTTACGCAGGGGATGCTTCTGGCTGTTACCTGACGCATGCCCTGGCTGAAAAAAAACCCGTCACAGGGAGCATTTGAATTGTTCTGCATAACTTTACCTGCCTTCACCCCACTCTTAATCCTGAAAGATAAACCTCCCCTGTCTTATTATCATTTCCAGCCCCGAGGTGCTCAGAAGCAAACGGTGCCTATCCCAGCCTTGCTCTGGCTGTGGCCTTTTTTGGTGCCAAGCCACCCGAGACGCTCGTCCGCGGTCTGTCCCGTCCCATCCCGCTCTCTAGTGCAGCTTGAGGTTTCTTCCCGTTACCGAGCATCCGAGCCAGCCCCCCTCAATGGCTCCTCAAGCTTTTCCTTGGTCTCCTGAGCCCCAGGGTTGGAGCTGCTCCCCATCGTGTCCCCCCCTGACTCCAAGCCATTAGCTTGCGTGTTCCCAAGCTGTATGTATTTGATGCTTCTCCATGTCCCCGTCTCTCTCTCTGCCCACGCTAAGTTTGACACCAGCCTTCATCAAAGTGCAACTTGGAGATGTTACCAGCATGTTCTTTACATCTTGGCCCATTTTTTTCCCCACTTGATATCTCACTTCTTGTTTTTCTCCGGGGGAAAAAAAAACCCACAAAGCAAAACAAAACCCCAAATGCAAATTAAAACAACAGAGAGGAACGGTTAGATTTCTGCTCAGCTTGCCCACTTGTGCCATGGTGCAGAGGAGGAGTAGGAGGAGAACCAGGCGTTAAACAGAAGGGACCTCTCGGTCCCAGTATGTTCTCAAACTTCCGTCGGTGGAGCTGGGAAAACCCACCTACTCAGTACCAGCCTGGCAAACATCGAGGTCTGGGTCCTCAACTCCTGCAGCATTAAAAACCTGAATGGGGTGGGAGATTTTGAAGAAAGAGGAGATAAAACAAAATACTGAAGGCCCCCCATTAAAGAGAAAGCCTTCCAGGTGCAAACTCGGGCCACTGCCATCTCCCCGCACCTGCAGGAAGGCTGGTCTCGGACCCCTCTCGTCGCTCGTCTCCCTGCCGAGCAGCCCTGGGTGGGTTTGCCGGGCTGGGCCGTCTCCGCGCTGCTATTCCCAACCCTGTGGGTGGCCGGGAGATTGGCACCAGTGTCAGCTTCATGCTGCTGCCTGCCAAGCTGAGCCCGGGAGCAGGCAGGGAGTTATGCAATGAGAGAAGGGAGACCCGAGGCGGGAGAAAAAGAAGAGGCTTCAAGGAGGAAGAAGTGCAGCTGGCTCCTGAGAGATAGGGGCAAGGATCCCTAGGATTCGGGCGGAAAAGAAAGATAAATCGCCTCTGTGGTGTCGGCCCCAGCAGCCAGGGAGGAGATGCAGCCTTATGAGGAACCGGAGTGCCACATTCTGCTTGTTCGGGAGAAGGGTTCTGAGCTTTGTATGGGATCTCCCTGGTGGGTCCACCACCTTCCTTCCCTCCCTGTGGCCTGGAGCATTTTGAGCTCCCGCTTGCCCCACCTGCTTCTTGGTACTGCTTGTGTTATACCCAGGGTAACTCTGCTGTGTCCCCGCGGCACGTCTTCCCCGTTTGTGCTTGAACAACAGGGGGTGGAGGAAATAATCCGGCTGGAATGTGGCTGCTCACACCCCGAGAGGCACGGCAGCATGCCGGTGGGGTGAGCTCTGGCCACCTCTCTGCCAAAAATCCCAACCAGGGACGACAGCTCCCGTATTTGCGCCACGGCCAAGCAGGATTTTCCATCCACCTGACTGCAAGGCTTCGCTAGCAGTAAGCCCAGCTATAGGATGCTGCAAATCTTGCCCTTCCTGTAGCACCGTGGGCCCCAAAACTTTAAACATGACCTTGGAGGGAGCCTGAAAGAAAAGGTCTAAGCAGTATAGACCTGCTGGGGCACTGTAATATACAGCTGAAGTACTTAATTGCCTGTAATAAGGGAGAGCGCTGATCCTGTTACGCAGCTCTGCACTAGCTACTGCAAATGGCACATCATTAAGCTCAATCAGCTGCCGGCGCAGGCACGCACTGTCGCTCCCGTATCTGATGTGCAGAGGCAGAACCCGGGGGGCATCTGGGCTTTAGCAAGGGGAGAGCCGGGCTCTGCCCCAGCCTGCGCTGGGTCAAACGGCTGACCCTTGGCTGCTGCAGAAAAAGGGGATTCTTCTGGGTCCACCCAGGTGGACGGGCGTGCGTGGGTGACTGCTGGGCACCGTCCCTGGCATCTCCTGTAATTATAAAGGCTATCAGCGCTGTTTGGTCTTAAAATGAAACCCGATGCCTCTCTCAAATTCTGGGAGTCGAGGTCTGAGGCACCCGCTAATACTTTAACTTAGCTGTTCCCCAGGGCACAGCCAAACCCTGTCCTCGAGGAAGCCAAAAGGACGGCTGGGCAGGTTGTTTGCTCCATCACTAAACAGAGCTGTGTGTGGAGGACGCTCCTGCCCCAGCTCCATCCCCTCCCCATGCACGCTCACTCATCTGGGCGCTCTGGTTTTGGCACATCTGGGAGGCAGGGCAGCCGGGGTCATTTTCTTAACGATGTGCAAATGCCGAAGTCCTCTCCAATCTCGGGTGACTTTTCTGTTCCCTGCTGGCATTTAGCTGGGAGGAAAGGCTTTGCAAATGTTGCCAGCCACTCCATCCTGATTCAGACCGGTTGCACACAGAGACGGTGGCATGTTTGATACACACTGTGTGCAATCTTTTGTTTTATTTAATACGGAGTTGTGTTTGAAGCCCTGGGCAACTCAGCTTTCCTTCTGCTTTTAGCTCAGCCACTCAGGTTTTTAGGTTCCTACAAATAACAAACAATCCCTGCCTCAGCTCCTTCCTCTGCATAATGGGAATAATATTTACCAACTCCAACATGTGAATCTGAAGGGTATGTGGCAAGCCTCTTAGAGAAAGCATTAAGTTCAAAGACACTTATAATAATACATATTATCTTTACACCACATCTATAATTATAGCAAAATATAGTCTGTCTTGAGAAACTGAGAAAAAGCTTTCACATCTTGGTGTTATTTCATGCTTTAAAAGCACTCACCACTCCATTAATGTTTTGCAATCTTAGCAAGAGCAACTTTGGAAATGCTTTTGGGTCTTTTTTTATTGTTATTACTATGAAAATCAGGAGAGTCTTTGTTAAGGTGCCCAAACAAGATCACCAATGATCCCGTAGCCCATCATTACCAGCTTATCTGGCACAGTGAGTCATCTAAGAGCTAAACTATTATGAAGCTTATCCCATCTGCTTGAATAAATACTGCATCCAAAAAGACTGCATTAAAGGAACAGAAAGGCTGCCAAATCCAGCACTGGAGGTTAGTTATACTTGCCATTTCAGCTCTGCTACTTCCCCACCTAATTCAGTCCATTTTGTGTCTGTACTGTGCTACTCGTCCACTCTGCAGTCACTGTCTGTTTTCTTTAAGGTGGGAGCAGTCTCACAGCCCTCAAGTCTTCTGCAGAGAAGCAGCCTCAGGGATCAGGCAGAGGGAAGGACAGCTTCTGCTCCAAGTGCAGAGAGCCAGCAGAAACCATAGAGGAATAAAAACTGGACAGAGATGCCCAGCGTCAGTTCCTAGACATCCACAGCGTGCAACTGCTCTGAACAGCCGGGGTAGAGAGGAGCCTGCGCTCCACCGTAGTTGGCAGCTCTGTTGAGGACTGATGACTTCTGGTTTTTCAAAAGCTTAATGCTTGGCTGAAGGCAGCATTTTTTTCCAATCCCCAAATTTCAAGCACAGGCTCTCAAAAACATCCCTTCTACAGACATGCTCTGACACAGGCAAAACATTGTTTTTTCATTCCTTAGGAACACCTAAATCATTCTTCCCTGCTCTGCAGAGATTATCCTCTTTTTCCATGAATTCCCTGCTGTGAATACTTGGGAACCCCCTCTGCTGCAGTTTCAGCCCAGTTAACCGAGCAGCATGTGGCTTTGGACAACCGGTCCCCAAACCACATTTCCATATAACATAACCCTTCCATTTTGGACAGGCTTTCTCCTTGGTTTGGTAGCTGTGGGTTTTGGCCTTCCCCATCTGGTTAACCAAGACATTGCATCACACAGACGGTATGCTGATGTGGTCATTGCTGTGTCTTGTATCAGTTTAGTAGTGAGGCAGAGTCACCTCCACAAGGAAATTCTTGTCTCTTCCTTCTCCACCTCATTTTATTTCTTCTCCCCTTTCCTCCTTGCAGCTGGGAGTACTACGTGAACGATGCACCGCGGATAGTCTTGAACAAGCTGGAGAGCTGTGGCTACCGGGTGGTGAGCATGACAGGCGTGGGCCAGACATTGGTGTGGTGCCTCCACAAGGAATAGCGAGGAAGACTTCTGCGTTCCTCCCAGACAATATCCTGCTGTGGATCATCTTGCACAGGACTGACAGCAAACATTTTCCCCTTAATTCCTTTACTGTCCCAGACTCCAGGCAATAGGGCATGGGGGGAGGAGTGGTGTAGAGGCAGAACTTGACCCAATGGAAACTTGCCATCCCTGCCATTTCACAAGACTGGGGGGAGGAAGGTATGCCCAGTCCAGAGGAAATCACGCACAGAGAACAGATGGCTCCATCTCTGCATTCATCTGAATGGCAGTCTGACAAATACCATCTTTTTACATTTTAATCATCTCCTATTTAGCATGCATTGGCAGAAGCTCAAATAAGAGAGTTGTCTACCTGTTCTTCAGGGCTGCCCCAGAGAGGTACATGCTGAGAGTTCAGGGCATGCCTTCCTCCCAGGCCGTGGGGGGTAGGGAGGGGAGGCCAAGCATGGATGGCATACTGTCTCATCCCTGACACACAAGCAGGAACTGCTAAACCTGCACAGTGCTCTTTGAGAATCCCTTCACTTGGCAGCAAGGCCAGTTTCTCTCCCCAATGGGATTGTGGTTAACAGCATCATCAGATTTTCAGCCCCAAGAGTGCCATGCAAGTGTAACACATTGTTCCTGAAACAGCCTTAGAGCAGCACAGAAAAGTCTTGTGAACATTTCGGGTACAGGCTCTGTAATCTTAAGAGCAGCAGCTGCAATGCTGGATTGTTTGGGACTGTGTATCTATCAATCCTGCCATAGGGGTAACACCAATAAAACACTTCTCTAAAGAGACCATTGTCTTTCTGTGGGTTGTTTTAAACAGCTGTTGCCAAAGCCTCCTGAACAAGCTTTCAGGAACTAAAAGAAGCTCCAAGGTTTGGTTTTCTGATAGCACCTCTCACACCACATCCTCTGTGACTGGACAGCTGCTCTGAGTACACAGACTGACAGGTTAATACACTTACTCTGAAGCCTATGCAGCCATTTTTTATCCTCACTCTGGAAAGGGATAAGGGCTGGAGTCACTGAGAACTTGTATTCCTACAACAGTTTTAAAAAAGGAGGTTTATTGACTTAATTTAAGAAACAGCTTTGGAAATGAAGAATGATGGGGTGGGGAGAATCCATACTCTCTTATGCTAGGTGTGAGACTCTTCCTCTTCTTCCCGCTTGAGCTGTTCAATAAGCTGCTGCCTCTCTGCTGCTTGGCGCATCCGCATCATCACCAGGCTCTCGTAATCCCGTTCCGATACCACTGACGCCTAGGAGCAGAAAACAAAAGCAACCTGTCAAGGACAGTATATATCCCAGCCCCCTTCTCCATAAATCACACTCAACAGGCACGTTTGAGTCAGGGAGGTGGTTCATAGCGGTATGACCCCAGAGAAATCAGGTAAGGTGTGAAAGCTGCCTGGCCTACAGAAAATAGCCTGCTTCATAAGTGTTGCTGACGAGATAGAGTGGGACAGACAGGGAGCATGAATTACCCTCTTGCTGCTGGAGCTACTCCCTGCTCGCAATGATGTTGGATGGGGAAATATGGCTTGCCTCGCTGTGGCTGGTTATTTTGGATGACAGACTTGCTCTGGAAGTGCAACACTGGTGCACTTTGTGCACCAAAGTCCAGTGTACGCTTCACCTGTTACAAAGGCTAATGCCATTAAAAAAAAAAAAAAAAAAATCAAACCTTTCTGTGGTTCAGTCATGGAAGCAGCTGCAGAAAGAAAACGACCAGGTCTGTTGCCAAACCCGATACAAGAGTGTTTTAGTTCTCAAAAGCTCTTGGAGCCTTTCTGCTGTGCGTGGTAGCAACTGTCACGTCAACTAAGTTGATTGCAGACTCTACCTAATAAACGTAGGCAGCAGATGACGGCTGCTATCACAGAGCAAAGTGGTGGTTTTGGCACTCCGCTTTCAAAAGCCATTTAACATTAGTAGGTGGCCTTACTATTTCAGATGTATTCAAAGCACTGCAATGCTTGGAAACATCCAACTCATTTGCTTGACAGTTCAGGTAGAAATAAAAGCATCTTGACAGAAGGTGAATGAAAAAAAAAAAAAAAAAACACAACCAAAAAACCAAAACCTCTCACGTTCATTTTTCTAGGAACTAGATTTAGTTGTGATTTAAGGACATCTTAAATAGAAAATAGAAGGGATGAAAAGGCAATAGAACAGCTAAGTAAGATTCTGCATGAAAATGGGACAAGTGCAAATTTGTTATCATGTGCCTGCAAAGCGGTTCTTCCAGCTGCAGAGTGTCTAGCTGCAAGGACAAAATAGAAGCCCACAATAGATGAGAAACTTAGACTGGGAAATTAAAGAGACTAATATGGCATAATTGGTATGTTAGGAGCTGCATGAATGAAATAACCTTTCAGTACTGCGCAGCACAGATTTTCACTGTATCTGAGAAAGTACCAGATTGTATCAGCCTTCAGTGGCAGAACTAGGCTTCTTCAAAGTTCCTGTCCACTAACCACAGATACTTACTGTCATTTGCTTGGCTGAGTGAAATAGCCTACAAGCGACTCATGCAGATGAATCACCCATACAAACCTGAATTGCTACCTCACACTCTGGATTTAAATTTAACAGACAAAAGATTATTTCCAGCCTCATTTGGGCACCCTGCTGATACAACCAGCCATCAGAAGTGGCAGAAGGGAGAGCAGCAAGAGAAGAAACAGCCTGATTCAAGGTGGGCTACAAGTCGGTATTCACGTTGACAGTTCTCAAGCAATCTGGATGCCTCTAAGGGAGCTTGCTTTCTCCTCGGGCAAAGCGTGGGCTGATGCTTTGCCACTCCACACACCTACTTCCTGCAATCCTGGCAATTACCAATAGTGTAAAACCCAGTTTCTGACGTGGCTGACTCAGCAAGGGCTTGGCTCAAAACAAATACGTACGCACAAGGAACTGCAGCCTGGGAAGCAGTAACAGGAGGCACATGAAGAGAAGGAGGCACTGTGGATTTTTAGTATTCCGGGTCCAACCTGGCTGAACCATCCCTGGACTTGCCTCTTCCAGCATCCCGGCATACTGCTGAACGTGGTGGTCGCAGTTCTCCAAGTGCTTCAGCAGTTTCTTCTCTCCCCCTGGACTCAGGTGCTGCTCCAACACAGCGTAAGTGTATTTTGCATTCAATTTTCCTAATGTTTGTCTTTTACATCTGCGTTTTGTTGCTTTTTAGAATTCCATTTGACTGTATTTCTTTGGTTTCCTTCAGTGTGACTGAGTCACCATCTCCCTTCCTAACCACCCACTGAGATTTTTATACTGTGCCCTTCACCATGAAGGTGGCTGGTTACCATGGTACCAAAGTGCCCTTCTGTTCTAGATGCTAGATTAAATCTGTTCTCATGGTGACTGTATGCCTTTGCTGTTCTTCCTCAGCTTGTTTCTGCAGCACAGATTTAAGAAGCTCAGACATCGCCATTCCTTCTCCACTGAATAAGGAGACTCCTTAATATCCAAGACAGGCCAGTTGTTCCTTAACACAGGGACATAGTGTGAAGTTTGCATTTCCTGCAATACCAGCCTCTCTGTTTTCCTTCCAGCTACAGGAACAGGGAAGGAAGAGGTTGTTCCTGTTGTGTGACTTGCTGCTGATCCTGCGACTTAAGTCCAACACCTGACTGTGAAGAGTCAGCAGTCTCCTTCTCGTTGCCTTTCATCAGCATGGATACTTGGCGGAGAGGGTCCATTAAGTCCACAACGTTCTTCAGACGTTTCTCACTCAGGAGACACAAAAAGCTGGGCAACCAAGTCATCATCTTGAATCAGAACAGCCACACTCTGGACAGTGATGGACAGTGCCAGAAGAGGGAATGCTTGAGGGATCTGAAGGACAAGTCTGATTACCTGTCATGTCAGAGTGAGCAAAACCTAGCCAAGGCACAAGCACCTCCCAAGCCTCCCCGGCTGTACCTGGACAGTTCTAGCTGCCCTAACATCATAGATCACACAGATGCTCACTCTGACATCTCCTTTTCTGGTGCTACTCATCAATACCACAAAGCTACTCAAACTCAATTCCACAAGGACCAGGCTACAGACTGCGGGACCTCAGAGACAGGTTCCCAGAATGGCACCACTCTTTCTGACCTGTCCGATCCTTTCCTGTCCTTCAAAGTGGATTTGGGGCTATCACTTCTTGAGGATGTTCTGCAGACCCTCAGGAAACAGAATCCAAGAGATTACGCCATTTGAAGGTATTTATCATTTAACATATCACATTTACTTACTGCTGCTGCCAGTTTCTCTATTCCTAGCAGGAGGAAGGATACTGCAGCATTCCTGTTGTGTGTGGCCTGTTTTGTTGTTCTCACCTAACCCACCACAGACTGTCCTTGCCAAGGAGTCCTTTGGAGCAGAGCTCACAGGCTCTGTGCTCAGATGAGAGCACTGTCTCTGTGGAACCTCGTGGGCAAGTTTCCATTCTCCACACTGGGAATTTCCCACTCTTGACTGTGCATCTCCTCCTCCTCATGGAAGAATGGCATTGCATGGCAAAAGACTTGTTATTTGGGGGATGTGACTGTGATACTGCAGAGCACGGACAGAAAGGGATATGGCATACATCATTTGTGGATAAGCAGGCAGCTTGCAAGGAGGCAATGGCATTGCATCTCAAAGCCATAGCTATGGCAAGGGTCAAGAGACAGAAACTGGTGTTTCTTCTCCCACCATGTCTGGCTGTGAAAAATGAAAGCCGTTCCTCTTTTTTTTTTTTTCCTTGTGGGTTTCTTTTCCCCTAACTCAAGTGCAGTTGGCACTCCCAGCCTGGAAACAGGTAAGCATCCATATAGTCTTGTAATACAGCAACAGCAGTTTATTTATCCTACTAGCAGGAGAAGACATTTCTCTAGATACTGCTGCCTGAAGCATGCACTGATCTATCAGCTGTACAGATATGGAAGAATAAATGTATCTGTGACTGGAAATGTCTTGTTGCCTCATTTCATTGGTAGCAAGCCAGAAAAAGCCCAGGCACCAAGAGCACAGGTCCCTCATCTGCGGTGATCAAGATCTATCCTCTCTAGCACTTCAGGTTTTTATGAGGGTGGGGAAGCGGTGTGGCTCTGCTTTTCTGGGCTGGGAGAAGGCTAGAGCTGCTGGTACTTCAGCTTCCCCTGAGGAGACTGCACACAGTTCAGGTCAAGACCCAGCATGGAAATGAACAGTTCTTTACCCCATGAGCTGAGAACGTTTTAAGCAGTATCAGGGGAAACTATTAAAAGGATACTGCAGAAACTACTGGGTCACCAATTCTTACCTTTTTCATAGCTAGATTAGATACTAGGGTTCTTTTTTTAAAATCAGTCAATCAATCCATCCTCCATGCACCCAGATAAGCACAAGCTTTGGAAGCCGGCTACAGTGAAGTGCATACAGACATTTCAGAGAAGGCACAGACAGCTTTCACAGACAGCTTTCAACCTACTAGATTCACATCAGGCTGTAAAGTCAGATAACATAAAACAAACTCTATGAAACCTCAAAGGAGCTTAGGAAAGATGCAGGAATGCCAGACAAAAGGCTTTTCTCAGCACTTTAATGCGGCTGAATGAATGGCCCAAAATGAATGAGGAGCACTGGCAGGGAGATCCCACTACTAAAGGTGCAACCAAGGAAGACCTTCCCAGAAGCGAGTACTTCATGCTGTTGTCATGGCAAAAATACGCTCTTCACAGCTTTGTACAGCTGTTGTGTGCTTTGAACCATTCAGAGCTGCAGCAATCAAATAGTCATTGCTCTAAAATAGCCTAGAGTAACACCGGCCAATCCACAGCATAACTCACCTGTTTGGCTCCAGCAGCTCTCCAGGAACTGCTGGACAACATGCACCCAAGAAAACGAGCCAACCAAGACTGTGGAGGCAAGTATCTTGCAACTTACTGCCTCCTTGCAACACAACTTTTGAACAATCAGCCTTGCTTTCACCTGGGCACTGCTTCCAAAGCTCCCCTGGTGTAATTAGTGCGTGGCTGTCCTTTATTTGAAGACTCTGGTGCACAGCTCCTCGCTGACTACCCCAGGCAGGGAGCAGACACAGCTCTGAAGCGGGTGAGTAGTGAGCGCGTTGCCATGAGAACGCTGCAGGTCTTCAGCTGTTTTCTGAAGCAGAGCAGGGAAGGAGCTGCATTTGCAGAGCAGGAGCAAATGGGGGTGGATTCGGACAAAAATAGGAGCAACCCAGAGGAAGCAGCAAATAGGAAGTGAGGGCAGCTTAAATCAAAATGAGGTTAGTGCAGCTTGAAAGCAAGAATGTGGACCCCGATGGCTGGGAAGCCAGACTGGGTATGAAGGGATGAGGCAAGGAGTAGGTTGCAGCAGTGGTAAAAGATATCTGAAAAGATCTAATTTTGTATAGTCTAGAGTTGAAGAGCTGAGGACAAAGAGGATAAGTCAACTAGAAGCACTACAGCCAAGCGAAGTTATTACCAAATTACAGATTTTGGAAGCATCCTAGTGGAAGCAGCAGGAGGATTTGGGGAGGGTCTGGAGTAGGAAGTAGGAAAAGCAGGAACCAGAGCAGCCTGGAGATCTTAGCCTGGACAGCAAGACTGCAATGTAATCAAAGAAATTGCAGCTGCTCACACATAAAAGCAGGAGAAAGGGACAGACAAGCATCAGTAGTGCCACTCTTGGGAAAGGATGCAAGTCACTGGCCATAACTCCTCACCATTTTGAGAGCTAATATGGGATTGATGAGGCTGTGTTGGACAGAAGCGAGTCACCACCTCCACACGGCATGAACACCATTTGCTGCTTTAGCCTGCTCTCCCTTGCTGCTCCACCAGGCTAATCCTTCACAACAGGCAGACGCTGCAGTTCCACGCTAACAAGCTTTGGTCATGGAAACAAGCCAAGATAAACTCAGTCAAAACTCAGTGAAAAGCCTGGCCAAGCTTTTGAACCCACAGAGGCAAGAATCCATACCAAGCTCCAACTGCACCAGCAACCCCCTTAGGTATGAATGAGCCAGTTCTCATTCTCTACTACCGAGATACTCAAATAAGCTGGACTGGATTCTGCTTTTTTTCCCTGATTTGCCTTCTAACACTCTGGCCACCTCTGTGAATCTGCTGTGTCTGCAGGACTCTCACTGGTTCTACATTGTGCATGGAGATCTGTCTGGCTCCTGGGTTATGATGTTATAAGTGCCTTTGTCTGAGATTTCTGGGAAACTATGCTTCTCAGACTGTCCAGACAAAGAACATGCATCCCAAGTGAAAACATACAACCCTAAAAAAACCTAGGATAACAACAAGGCATTCTGATGTATAAATGCATCTACTATAAATAAAGTAGTTAACAAAAAGTCAGGAGAGTGGATGTCCTGAACAATCTCACAAACTGCTAAAATATTTAGGTCGTGAACACACACAAGGCTGATCGAGACACAGACTAAGGGCACACGTAGAGCATGAGGCAGGAGTCCTCTCAACAATTACATCTTTTTGATCTTTATACCACAGGGAAGAAGGAGAGGGGAATATGTGTCACATGAAGTTTGAACTGGAACTCAAATAAGCAGCAAAGCATCTCAGGTCCCTTCGCAGCAAAGGAATTACTAACTAGATCAGAAGATATGTAGAGCACAAGATAAATTCTGTGCTATAGAGCAAAGTGTAATGTAACATGCTTCAACAGAAGCGGATACATCTCCCACTGCAGAGAGCCAACAATTTGCTGCAGCATGGCCTCAGATTGGTTTCTATGTTTTAACCACTAGATGTTATTGCCTTCCATGTGTTTTATGATTGGAATACATTTGTTATACAAGACCAACAGCTTCAGAGGGATTATCTGGTGAAATAAACAGGAAGCAGCTAAGAGTTAACAAACAACTTGCACTTGAAGTAACCATACCAGTAAAGAGGACCCAAACCAGACAATAAGGTCTCTACAAGGATATTTAATTTGATATTGCCTTCTCTTCCCTCCTGCAGACCCTAAAAATATAGGTTTCCTTTCAGCACTAAAATTTCATCCTCTTGTGAATGCAGTGAGTAACCAAGCCTCTCTTGAAGAGACCTTCTAGGAGACCCATTTCAACCAGCTATCAGCCAGAAGGTTCCCACAGTCAAAGTATACTAGAAAAAATTCCAGAAGAATGGTATTAGAGGCTTTGGGCTGAGCAAGGAACATCCTTATTTTTCACTTGGAAGAGAGAGTCAGATTGTGTGAAGATCCAGTCATCCAAACAGCTTGTGTTCTCAGTGTGCTGCTACTCAGGCAAAAGGTCCTTTAAAAAAAGCCACTGCTTCAGCACAAAAAGGCTCATCAGAAAGCCAGGCCTTTCATTAAGAGCTCCTTTTCAGCTCTGCTGGGAATCAGTGTATCTTACCACAAATGCAAGGCACACTGTTAAATTTAGGTTGCTATAGAAACAGATTTAAATAACAGCAGCCTATGTCTCCTTACCTGTGAAGTCCTAGGCTGACTAGTGCTGTCAGAAAGGACAGTGCTGGGATTGTTCCGGGGCTGGCCCTCCAGCCAGGAAATCTTTAGAGGGTTATTTATCAGGCCAACTTCATTCTTCACAGCCATCTCCTAACAATGAAAATATTCTTCCATCACCATCTGAATTTCAGACCCCACTCCCTCACAGGTCACTAACATCGTAAGAGTTTTTCCATCTCAGCCTGGCATCAAGGCCAAGTAGAGCACAAACAATGAAGATTTCACAGCTGCCCTACATGAGAAGCACCCTTTAAAGTCCACATCTGCATTAAGCATAGATAGAACATATCAGTGCCAGTACTTCTGATAAACAGGTCACAGACAATTCTGGTGGGTTTTTTGATTATTTGGATATATGAGTGAAAGAACAGGTGACAAGGAATAGACACTCTTGTACAGGATAACTTTACGTTGATGGAACTACTAAAATTAAGGGTAACTGATGATTTCTGTTTCCACAGCCACATGAATTATTATAACTCATAATGAGTCAAGACATTTTGATTTCTTTTAAACTGCAAATGCCTGATATAACCTCTAAAACTCATTAAGCCCATTTCTACAATGGGTAATTCACCTTCAGTGAGAGCTGATCAAATAGCTCAGTGCCTGCTTTTTAAAGCAGTGTCTCTTTCCTCAGCCTTTTACATGCACAGCCTGCTTGTTTATGTGCATGATCTGCTCTGGGTTTATGCCTCCAGCTTTGTCACTCCTTTCATGCATCTATACCTTTAAACTCTCATTACCCTTCTCCACTGCCTTAATGACAAGGCAGTGTCTCTAGGCCGCCAGTTTGCTAACCCTTCTCTTCTGCCACACCCCTTCTTGCCCACCCTCCATTACACACATCTGGGGTCTCTGCCAGACTTACAGCAGCCTTAACTGTAGCAAATTCCACGACCGCACTTCCAGTCTTCCTACTTGAGATCAACAAATTAAGCACATCGCCATACTGTTAAGACAGAGAAAGAAAGAAAAGTTAATTACAGACCCAGAAGAGATATCAAGTTCATTTATGGAACAAATGCAAAGAGAAAACATGTGTTTTCACAGACATGAGGCTTGAGCCGTCACCCTTTCTGTCTTGCATCATGATTTCACTGATCCCAACCTGTCATAATTTCTGTCCCTCCAGGAAGTAATTCTGGGGAGGCATGCAGCTACACACTTTGCTTCCAGCAAGGCCCAGTGCAAGAGGGCTGCTTAGCTGAGAGTCAGAGCTACAGGAGATATTTGCATGACGGGAAAATAAAGATCACATGCTGGGATTAATCAGATCAAAGGCTTGTCTATTCCTGTCTCTGAACTTCCCACAGCAGCTAATGTACAGTGTTTTAAGTGAAGGCAAAAGTGCACAATAACCACACAGCCAGACTAACTTTTATGCAGGGTGTGAACCATTCAGTGGGAAAAGTTTGCAGCTGCTCTGTTTCAGCAGCAGTCCCTGCTGGGAGCGAGACAGAGGTGCTAGCTGGGGAACAGTTTACAGCTAATGGATCATGCTGATGATATCTGAAAATTGCATGAGAAAGCTGGACAACAGAGAAGAAAATGAGCCACTCCAGTTTATATGTAGCTTTGAAGAATTTACTATCCTTTCTTATACCATTGAGAGCAGAGGAAGATCAAGTAGTAGGAAAGAGTGTCAGACAGGACCTTTTGCAGGATCTGCAACAGAACATCTTTTGAGTATCCCCCTCTCGTTTCATCTTCTTTCCTGCATTTCCATTTTAGCTGGGAAATAAACATGACAAGTTAATTTTGTCCATTTGAACACATGTTGCCATACTCAATGCAGCTCCTGCCACCTGCATATTAATCAACTTTGCTATTTACAGTTACACTCCCAGAATTGCCAAGACAGTGATCTCAACATCAGAATGGGCAAAGGGAACAAATTATTTGGGGAACAGGGAGAAACATTGCTCACTGGAATAAAAAAAAAGATCATACTTGAAAGCTTACTAATGGCTATATCAGGGTAATAAGCTGCTGTTTCCCTGTGCTTAAAGCAGAGACAACTCAATTTCAGGCTCAAAAATCTGGACCAGACAGTAGAGAACAGGGTGAGGGAAGAAGGGTATTTTAAAGGCAGTGACAGGAGCTGTTCGTGTGCATGATGCACTTTACAGTGAAGGTGAAGTGCCACTATATACAAAGGGACAGGCCAGTTCAGCAGAGTTGAAGTGTCCCTTCTGTCTTACAAAGGTGCATAATGTTCTATCAGTTTTCACCAAAACCCAGCTTTATAAGGATGTCTTACTTTGAGTTTAGGAGTTATTTTGCCTTCTGCTCCATTTCTTTCTTGCTTGCCTAAAGAAGGGAGGGAGGGGGAGGAAAGGACACGAGTGAAAAATCCTCAGCTAAAGAGCATTTAGCACAAAATTCACCCTGAGAATGTACATATGGCAATAGCAAACACTTCTGGATTTCCACTAAACCGTTTCAGCCCCAAAAGACTTGTGCAACACTATTATCAGGAACTGTAGTACAGACTGGATATTGGATGTCAGCATTTTTCCTTTCTATGATGCCCAGACTTGTCACAACCAAGGCTAGAAACAGCTAAGCAAAAATACAAGCAGGAGACCTGTTAGATTCTACAACATTTTTCCCTGCAAAAGAGTTGTGCTGGTGGGAACAAGTGTGGAAAAATTAAGGGTAGACAAAAAACAGGATACCATAGCCTAAGAATTTGATGATTGGACTCGATGATCTTGAAGGTCTTTTCCAACTTAAATGATTCTATGATTCTATTATATGATTCTAATTTAGCCTAGCCCTGCAACTAAATACTTTATAATAGTGTACTCATAGCAAGGATCTCAGAATATTTTACACTAAGGAAATGCTCAATATCCTCCCCAATTCCTGATATGTGAAGTTAAATTAAGAAAGGCTAGGGTGGGCTGAATGACTTACATACATTCATACAGGAAACCCCTGGTGACCCCAAAAAGAGTTTCTGCATCTGGTGGTGGGTTTTATGGGCGGGGGGGTGTTTGGTGTTTTTTTTTTTTTTTTCTCATTAGATCAATATTTTCCTGTGAGAAAGAAACTGATCTTATACTATAGCCTCTGCCAGAATGAAAGGAGTAGGAAGCAAGAGATAATAAATCTTCCCATTGAACTGAAAACCTGAACAGCACTCTACCTAGTTTTGAAACAAAGAACAGAACTTTCTGAAACATAAAACTGTATTTTAAACCCACACAGACACAGGATATTTAAAAAGGCAATTCACTACAGAAATGTGTGAACGGAAGTGAGGTTCAGGAATACCAAAGGATGAGGTTCTGGGATTCTGGAAAAATCTCATCGCCTCCTATATGAAGGAGACTAATTACAGCTACTGAACAGCCCACAAGAATTAGAGGGAGACAACTTCAAATATGATAAATACCTATTGTATTGCAGCACAGAATGCAGATGTTTTTCAGTTCAGTATGTTGCTCATTTCCTGAAAGATTTATTGCTGGTCTTTGTACAAACCTGGGATGAAGACTGTGTACGCCCAAGCAACATGAGAGAATCAAGTTCCAGACAGTAAAGCCTCAGCAACCATAGACTAACCAAAACTTTGTTCTCCACACTGAGTCTCTTTTGGGTGGTAAGTACTGAGAACTTTCAAGGGGATACAGAAGTAGTAACCCAATGACAACTATTATTTTTTGCAAACTCAAGTCATTCCCTATTTTGAGGATGCAACACTGACTGCTTTAATTGTGACAGATACGCAGGACTTTAGGCTCTCTCCAGCATAATTGTGGGGTTCCACATCAGACCATCCAGATTCAATACTTTAGAATATTTATTGAAAAGCAGCAGCAACAATGTGTTAAAGAAGAGCATGCCGCATGTAAGAAAGCAACTCCACAGAAATACTAGTCTTTTGACTTATCCGTGAAAAAGGTGCTAAGTAGGATCCTATATATGGATGGCAACATGACCAAGTCAGAAGGCTGCATCTGTATGTGAGCTCTGTCTACAGAAGTGTTGGAGTCCCACATGCATGTAGTTTGGCTTAGGGCTCCAGTCTCATCTGTTCTCACCTTGGATGTGCTGCTCTCTTTCACGCCAGATCTGTTCTTGAATGAGTCTCTGCTGCTCCTCAAGCTGACGGGAGCCTTCTTCACGTAGGCGTATTATCTACAGCAGAGGTAAGACAGCACAGATATCTGAGGGCATACTTCCATGGTTGGTTCATGCCAGCTAAAGACTGACAAGGAGAGCTTTTGTCATATACCCATCTCCTGGGGCAACCCTCCTGCTAGTTCCCCTGTAACAGCTCCAGTGCTCATAAAAATGGACCCCTCATGTTCTAGTGACACAGTCCCTATCAGCCAGGATATAACCAAACAGCTGTCGTTACTGTCTGCTATACAAAAGGAAAAGGGCAGACAAAAAATAAAATCCTGAGACTGACTCATTTGCCAGACTGCTGCTACAAGATCCCATCTACATGCCTCTCTTTCATAGAGCCCATTAATCCAAAAGGCTGAAGGACTGCTATGCATAGATTTGCTGCATCTCATCACATGGTTTTCATTATGATTGTAAAGACTTTCAGCAATTCTTCTCAAAAGAAGCAGAGAAATCTAAGAAATTATCATTACTTCTTGTTCTAATGATCTCGTTATCCTGATCTCCTCCTCTTCACTCTCACGAGTCTGGGCTTCTCGTTCTCTGGCTTCAAGATCTGCAGAGAAAGAAACAAAATTAAAACAATCCAAAGAGAATTTTCACTGCTGACCAAAGGCGGGTGGAAAGACCACAAACTTGGCTACACCTACACCAATTTCAAAGTAGAGTCCCAAGAGCTCTGCTACCTCTCCTCTGCCCAGGCACATCAATATACCAGCAGTCTTAATAGCCATCAAGCCCCTAATTCCTTCCCAGAGCAGGACCATCCCCAGCTACGACTGTGGGAGGAGATTTCAGATGGCTACTCTATTGTACTGGGCATAAAGAAACCACAGCCATCACAAATGGACAGCAGATTAATCAATGGTCAATTCCAGCAGTAGAAGAAATGCAAACACCCAGCTAATGAAGACTTCAAGCCAAGAAGAAAACGAAGTTTTGATTTTATTACCAAGCTTTACTTTCTTTCGCTTCTCATCAAGTTTTTGTGTCCTTTCTGCAGCTTGCTTCTTAGCCTTTCTCACTTTGTCATACGCCGCCTGTCAAAGAACCGACACAATAGTGCGAAACTATGTAAAGCAGAAGAGATAAAATGGAAAGTGGTGAATAAAGGCGAGATCAGATATTGAAACACTGTAGGCAGAGGTAAAGCATTTTCTGCTTCTTGCTAGCATTCCACCTAAAAGTGTTGGAAGTTAACACAAATATCCCAGAAGAACTTACTTATGAATTGGGGTAAACTGGCACTTTCACTGGCACCTGTTTAAACTAGTTGATAATCTGTTCATCAACCTACACAGAACCTTTCTGTAGTAGGTAAAGCATAGACCAGCACAAATGCTCAAATATGACTTGTAGAATAGTTGTACAGGAAAGCACTGGTCTTGATTTATAAACTAGAAAAGCTGATATTTTTCCTTCCTGTACAGGAAGGGTTTGCTAAACACTTTTTCCTTTTTAAAATGTAGAACCCAAAAAGTTCTTGGATGCCAAAAACTTAACTGCCCCTTGGAGGGGAGATTACAAGCTTTGCCAATGTTTGAAAAGAGGAGAGTTATTTCACGTTTTTAAACCTTATAATGTGAAATTTTAATATGCCTTCTCTCCTGAGTTTATCTGGATAGAGTTACTTATTTTTATTTTGTTTTTATTCTTTCCCTTCACATGTCCAGATTACTTTCAGGCCTTGAGCAGTAGGCACTCAGCCACTTCCTGACAGCAAGAAAAGAGTTCAAGCTACATCTGGCAGCCTGCAAAGCTCTTGCAGCAAAAGGACAGAGATCGTGACTATGATTCAGCTTTTCTGTTTACAAGTCTCTTATGCCCCGTGGAAAGAAAGGCTTTGAGCCTTAGCAATCACATCTAGATATTTGTCAGACCTTGACTTCAAGGGAACTGCAAATGCACCGTTGTCACGGGAATTTAATGCATCCCCAAATCAGTGGTAGTTATCATTTATTTTTTTAAGTGGGATATGCCCCAGTCTAACACATTATTAAAGACAGTATCTCACTCATGCAGCAAATGGTCAGAGCTACACGCAGAACATCAAATCAGAAAAAGAACATTTGTCCAAGTTCTTATCTGGCACCCACTACTTGATCTCATGGAGAACTACAAGGAATAACAGAGGAGACTTGCGTTTATGAAGTCACAATCAAAGAGAGCAGGACAAATAGGAAGAGAGTTTCCAATACTTCTCCAGCATGCTTGCAGAGAGTAACACCACACAATCCCGACATCACCAAGGGATGGGCATCCTTACCCTTGCTGCTGCATCTGTTAGCACGGCTAAGGCCTGAGACAGTTGGTGGAAGACTTCCGCTGGGAATTAGAAGAAAAAAGGGTAAGATGCAGAAAACCATGCTAGTGGCCTGGAGATGCACCAGAAAAGACAATCCCTTATGGAAGAGACCTGCAGAACATCAAAGAAAAATAATCTTTCCAAAGCATTTGTAAGCCAACCCATAGCCAGGACCACCTCAACTTAAAAGAATGACATTTGTTATGTAAACTTCAGTGTGAATTAAGAAACAAAAACTGGGACCATTTCATTTTAACAGAAATCTTGAAAACATGAATTCAACAGCACCCCTCTACAAGAAATGTACTACTCAACCTGCAGTCAGCCTGAAATACACTGTTACAAATAAATTCTCCCTTTCATACCAATAGCTTTTCAGCCCAAGATTCAAACTTTGCACTTTACATCAACATTGCTGACCCTCTTCCTGGAAGGTTACACATATAAACCGGAGGCCTCCTCACACACTTCAAATCACTTCTCAACCTTCTGCAGACATCAAAGCCCCTGGCTTTCCTCTCACTGCTGCTAAAATACTTTTTTTTTCTGGTGGAAAAATTCTCCATACTACAGTTATAAATTTTCTATCTATAAGACTGTAACCCATCAAACTGGAAAATGCAAGATACAGAACGATGTTTATTTTGAGGTGTCCTGATGAACAGCATCCTTCTAGTTACCACTGCTGTTCACTGCTACCAGTAGCTACAAAACCCAAAACCAGAGTAGCTGTAGAAGCCAGACCTTGCTAACAGTTTAGGTGTACTCAGTTCCACACAGTCAGGGCCTTGTCTCTAACAGACAGAAATGGGCATCACCCATAGATAATATGATTTATAAGCTTGCTATTTAAAGTTTTGACTGTGATGTATGAATCGAAATAGTGACCAGCCAGTAAACACTGGGGACAGCATGGCCAAAGGTCTGGGATTCAAGTACCATGTGGGAAGATTCTGAGAGGTGCAAATATAATTTCAGCACTGACTTAACACTGATGTTTCTAAAACCAACATGTACACATTCAACCTTAAAAACCAGAGGTCTCTAATAGCGACGAAAATAATTCTTAGTCCTTCCTATGTATAACTTCACATGACATATACCCAGGCATTCCTTTAATTACATGCAAAGACAGACATGAAGTTAAGCAGAGCCACTCTGAGGAGTCTGCACGTGTGAAAACAAACACAAAGAGTTGTCTGTGTCCACACAGCCCCATCTCACCTGCTCTGGGATCATCTGGGTTTTTATCTGGGTGACAAGTCAGGGCCTTCTGCCGGTATGCTTTCTTAACCTGCAAGAGCCAGAATTGAGATTTACTGGTTGGTGCCATTTAGCGTGTGCTGAGAAAAGCAACTTAGGAAAAAAACCAAACCAAAACACTGCAGAAACAAAAAAAATTACTATTCAGAGGGTTTCTTTTGTTGTTTTTGTTGTTTGTTTTGATCAACTTAAACCACACCTCCCTGTCATAAGTAGAAGGCTGTGACTGAACCAGCATTCGTTTGCATGACTAGATGTCCCCCAGGCCTGACAGAAAATAAAGACACTTTCTGGAGTTCCAATAGCTCCATTACCCCCTCCTATCAAAAGGTAAAGCAGCCTACTGTAATAGCAAGAGACCTCCGAAAAGCTCAGTTGTCAACCTCAGCACAGTGACCTGTCCTTTTTAAATCAAACTGTACTGCAAGGATAAGCATTTGAACCCAGGCCACTTAGTAGGCAGGCAGCCATATTTTGAATGGGTCTAAGCTTTCCAGAGCCAGAAGTTTTACTTCTAGGTGCACTGCATTACAGCAGTCAAACCTCACGATCATCAAAGCCAAGTCTGGTTCACCAAGGCAGTTTTCTAGCCAGAGGGATACTGTGTTCTTCGCAGCTGTAACTGGGACAGAGAAAGTACCATTTACTGTGCAACGCCTGAGTTTGGCAAGGTGAATAATTTTTTACCAAAGGTTGTTTAATCTCATCTACACTTCAAAGAAAGACTGACAACTTTCTGAGCTAAGTCACTTTTAACAATCTAAGCTCCCTTTGTCAAGGACGCATGCAAGAAAGGAAAGGAAGAAAAGCTGCTCCACTCCACTGCCAAGCAGTCCTCTGTGGAAAACGAGCAGAGTAAGTGGTGGCCCAGCACCACCTGGTGGACACAGCTCTTGGAAAGGAAATGTGCAGCACAGCCTCACAGTCCTAATCCTATCTCCTGCCTAAGCAAGGCTCCAGTTAAGAGAGAGGTAAGGCTCCTCCCCGTCCATCAGGCACAACTATTGCAATAGCCATTCTACGTGGAAAGTTCAGATAAGGCTTCTCTAAATAGCGAGGTTAAATTACTTTAACAGCCTTGGTCCCCTTTGTTCATCTCTTTTGGCCATGCTGCTCTGCATACAAAGGGTCTTTGGGTTGGTTCAAGTCTTTTACATCAGGGATTAGCACTCTAAATTACACTTATCATTTTTTAAGTTGCACCATAACATCCAAGTCGTAATTGTCTCATCCTTTCCCCCAGTGACTAGCTCAGCAGGTCACCTGAAGTCTTTCATCTCATTCAATCCTGTGCATTACATTTGGCTTGTTCCCCCATTTTGTGCTTCATACACACGGAACTTCCAGGCAGCCTCAGACACAATTGCTGGTTATGCCCAGGCTGTAGCTTCCAACTTTTACCTATTGCACTGCTACTGCTCTTTACCGCTAAAGAAAAGAAAAAAAAACAAAACAAAACACCCAGGAGAAAGCCTAAGGAGCAAAATGAAATTTTGCCTTTCAAGTTTAGCTTTGTTCAGTCACTAATAGTTTTACTCAGAGCCCTACTTCCCTTGAAAAATGCCACTTTCCCAGCTTAGTTGCTCAAACCTCGTGTTTAGCTTTGACTTATTAATTAAATTAAAGAAAAAAAATGGAAACGTGTAATTCCAAACCCACAAAGTTAAGATGATTTACGGGAACCTACAGTGCCCAGACCCACCTCTAACAACTGGATTTTTGGTACACACAGCAGGAGCTCCCCTTCTGAAGGCACATAAACAAACAAAGCTAGAGAAACGTTGCCCGAGACAAATTTCGCAGTCCTCTCCGACTGATATGATCCTCCTCCAAAGCCGGGTCTCGCCCCACAGGCTTCAGAGGAGGAAACGGAAAGGTAAGTTGAGTGCAGCGAAGCCAACACCAGAAAAAAACGGGCTTTCCCACTTACTACCAGCTCCAGCCGACAACGCAGCAGCGCCCAGGGCAGCGATATGGCATTAAAACAGCGGTTGGAGCAATCGCTCAGCTAAATGTCCGGAGAGCAGCAAACACAGCCCCGCATCCGAGCCGCCTTCTGCCCTCGGCAACAGCCCCCGCTCCTGA
The DNA here is from genome assembly GCA_027564655.1 of Leptodon cayanensis. Classification (NCBI taxonomy): domain Eukaryota; kingdom Metazoa; phylum Chordata; class Aves; order Accipitriformes; family Accipitridae; genus Leptodon; species Leptodon cayanensis. Next base: position 29,845,128 of record JANXJC010000021.1, read on the forward strand.
GGGAAACGTGGGGGAGGGAAGAGAGGGGGCCCCGGTCCGAGCCCCCCCGCAGCCCCATGAGGGTTCCCGGCCCGCGGACCCTGACCTCCTTCTCCGACGCCTTCTCGCCGACCCCCAACAAGCCGTACAGGTCCAGCTGCAGCAGATCCTTATCAACCGCCATCTCGGCGCTGACCGCCTTCCCCCCACCCTCCGCGCCGCCCGCCGGGAAATGGAGTCTCCCCTCGCCGCCGTACCCCCTCCCGCCCTGGAAGCTTGACTACGTATACCAGGATGCACCGCGCTTCCCGCCGCGGCAGCCTCTCCCAGCCGGCACAGCGGAGCGCGATGGTTGCTGGGCGATGTAGTTTTTTGAAGGCGGCTGCAACTGGGCCTGGGCGGCCGAGGGACTACAACTCCCGTCGGGCTTTGCGGCGCTGTGGCTGAGGGTCGGGAGGGTGGTGGCGGGTTTCGTTCGACGCAGTCTTAGCGGGTTCTTGTGGAGATGTGTGGCGGTGTGAGAAAAACAAAAGCTCCACAGCGCACCGTAACGATGCACCGGCACTGCGGGGGGGAGAGGCGAGTGTCCCTCGGGCAGCCATTTCCTGAGGAGGCAGCTCGCTAGGCCAGAGCAGAGCAGGGCCGGGCTGCGGGGTGCTCTAAGGCCCACGGCAGGCCCTTCCCCAAAACATCCTAAGTACAAGCACAGCTCCTGGGGAAATGCCTCTCATTCTTCTTATTTAGTCATCTCTTTAAGATACCTTCATTTATTTTCCATAGCAGTAAATAAGTAGGGAGCACTGTAGAAGGAAGTCTATCCATTTAATCCAATATACAGGGGAAGGAATTCTTCCCCCCAACCTTTATTCCAATATTCCAGCAGGACTTGTGTCTAGGTGGCTGAAGACTTAACAGCCTTCACGCCGTTTGTCTTAATCAGCAGCAAATAATAACTGATACGAGGTCAGCAAGAAAACCGGATAACTGTGAATCCAGCAAGGTGGATATCTGAGAGAGGCTTTCCTGCCTTCCCCATTCCTGCCTGCGCGTGTCCGAGAGGTCAGTCACCGTCCTGCCCTAAGAAGGGCAGAGGTTTGACCAGAAGTTCGAGAAACAAGAAAAAGTAGAGGAGCCTTCTCTGAGGAGGAGTCTGGAAAGCAAAGGGGTCTGCTCTGAACCTTGTGACTCAACGGGAGGGATCTCCTTATTCCCTGAATCGATGTATAGGGTTACACGGTTTACAGAAGTAGTCTTATGCCAATTCCTGTTGTGAGAAACCCTGCCACCTACTACCACGCCTCCC
>JANXJC010000021.1:29846509-29856749 GCA_027564655.1 Leptodon cayanensis
ATAAAATCTTTAACTGATCGTTTGGTGTCGTTTCACCTTAATTTAGCCTGAGGGAATTTCGAATTAAACACGACTCCCGGGTCTGTCCAGAGGGGGGCAGCAGCCTGTCTCACCCGCAGGGACCCCCGCAGCAGCCAGCACCCCCCTGCCCACAGGACACCCTTTCCCTGGCTCCCCTCTCCAGCCTGCGGGCACATCCCACTCCGAGTTGGCTGGCGCTTCACAGAAAGCAAGCAACTCCCACAGTGGGGCTAGAAACAGGATTTATTTGGACTATCGGAGCTACGGGTCTGGCCTCTCCTCTCTCCTTTCATCTTTGCACCCGTGTCCCTCTCAGAGCCGCTTCAAGGCCTCCCCATGGTGGCTGATGCGGTAGGCACCCTCGGCCCCTCTGCCATCTTGCCAGTCCCCTTCCCTACGTGCGACGGAGGGGGAGAGGTGGTGCGGGACAGGGGCTCCAGGGCACGTCTCGCTGTCTCTGGCTACGGGCCATGTCCTGAAAGCCAGAATCCAGCGCCCGCAGGAGCTGCCTCCTGCTCTGGCGCAGCATCTCAAGGGAGACTGGAGGGGAGCTGCCTGGGCCCAGGGAGGTGCTGGGTGCCGGTGCGGCTGCGTGGGGTGTGCTGGGCAGGCGGCTGTCCCACAGCACTGCCCGACCGCCCTCCTCCCCGGGCACCGCTTGCTCTGATGGCCCCTCTCTGCCAAGCCGGTCCTTGCAGCGCTGCAGCCTCTTGGTGCGGATATCCAGCTCCAGGGTCTCATGCTGCTTCGCTGACATGTACGTGGCCTCGCACCTGTAGGCGTACATGGACACCGGGTGGGAAGGCGGTGTTGTGGAGGCCACTGGGCAGGCGAGGGATGCCTTGTGCCGCCGTCGCAAGCCCTGGCCCGGCTGGAAATGGTGCTGGGGTTCGAGGAAGGGGACAAAGGCATGGCGTGGCTGCGGGGAACCGGTCCCAGTCCGCAAGCGTTTGGGCAGTGACTGATGCAGCATCTCCATGGACTGCTGCACTGCCTCAGGGAGCCTTTGCAGCTTAACCTCCAGGCATTTGCTTGCGGTGTGCACCCAGAGTTTGCTGCGCACCTCTTGGCTCAGCTCCACCTTTGAGATGACAATGGGCGCTGCAGCATTAGGCCGGCTCGTGTCTGCAAGTTTGGCCTCACGACTGCCTTGGGTAGCAGTGAACCTGGTCTGAAGACCAGCGTCTTCCTCTGGCAGGACTGAAGCTGATCCTGCTGCTGCTGGTCCCGCTGCCTTGCTGTCCAGCTTGGGAAGGGCTGGCAGGGTCAAGGATAAGGCAAGAGGCCACAGGAGCTCCTCGTTCCGCGGTAGCTGCCCGTCTGGCTGAAGGAGGCTCTCGCACACGATGTTCCCCATGGCTGGTGGTTGGATGGAGCAGACACCACCGCTGGCAGTGAGGGAAGAGTCCAGGCGCTGGTCGCTCACAGGGAGGTCGCGGGGAGAGGTCTGCTCAGCCGGTGACACGGGGCGCGCAGGCAAAGGAGCGTGCACAGACTCCTCGGAGCCATGCTGGCTGTGCGGCTCTTGCTGTCCTACCTTGGGGTGCCTCACTGCGCCGGCCTGGCCTAGGACCTGGGGTCCCCACACGCTGTGCTCCCAGGGGAGCTGCGGGTCTAAAGGAGCAGGCAGCGGCGGGGGGCACGGCACAAGCAGGGCCAGGGACTCCTCGGTGGGGTTGGGGTCCCCCCACAGCCTTTGGACTTCCTTCTGGTTTATGTTGGCCGCGATGGCATCCGCCTTCGCCTGCAGCGAGGGGCACAGCTTGCTCTGCAGCAAGGGCTGGCTCTGCCCGGGCCGGATGAGCTTTGGCAGGACACGGCGGCCCTGCTGCTGCGCCGCTTGCTGCTGGGACAGCTGCATTGGCATGGGCAGGGCCCCCAGCTGCACTTCCAGGCCCTTCTTGGCCACATGCATCTTCAGGGCTGAGCAGGCTCCACTGCCACGCACGGGTCCAAGGGAGCAGGCGGACCCCAGCTCAACGGGGGGTCCTCCATCTGGGATCGGGTGGGTATCTTTCAGACTCTCAGGGGAGCTGAGGTTCTCAGAGGAGCCAGAGAAGCTGCAGCTGCAGCAGGGCAAGCGGCCCCGCTCCCCCAGCTCCTCCAGGTCCTGCCACGCTGCCTGCCAGATGCCGGGGTCCTGTGCGAGCAGGGAGCCCAGCCCCCCTGACGTCCTAGGCTTGCTTCGTGCCAACAGCATCAGTCGCTGCAGCTCCCGGGCAGCGTCGCTGCAGTGGGCGCAGCCGTGGTTTGCCCGCCACTTGCCACCTGCAAAACAGGGAGGGGTGCCAGGGTTGCAGGGCCGGGGCCACTGGGGCCCCCGGGGACTGTCCACCTCTGCTGGAGCCCTGGCCTGCCCCGGGGATGTACCCAGGTACCCCCCGGGGTGCAGGGGTGCACCCACAGCGGACTTACCTTTCTCTGGTGCTGTCGCTCGCTGCCACCATCTCCAGCATCGTCGGCTCCACCTGCCACCCTGCGGGCACAGGAACAGAGCAGAGTGACCTGCCTGGGGGGAGCCCCTGGCACCGCCAGCCCCGAGGGGTCCCCCTGGCCCTAAGTGGCCCCGTACCTGTTGGCGTTGCCTGGTGCTGAGCAGGATGGCCCCAGCAGCCAGGAGCAGGATGCCAAGGCCAAGGAGACAGCTGCTGTCGCTCATCGCGCAGAGTCCGACAGGGACACACTGAGACTTGCGGGGTGCTGGCGTCTGTGTTGTAGGGACACGGTGGTGAGGTCACGGCCATGCGGCTGGGGACACCTTTGTGATGTCACAGCCCCACGGCCGGGGACACCTTTGTGATGTCACAGCCCTGTGGCCCTGGGTCACGCCAGGACGGTGCTCGCCCCCAACACAGGTACAAGCTCCGTCCTGCAGCCGCCCAGGGCATGCTGCTGTGCACTGGTTGGGGCTCCATTGCAGAGAGGCCAGGAACCGCTTTCCTGCCTTCCCCATTCCTGCCTGCGCGTGTCCGAGAGGTCAGTCACCGTCCTGCCCGGAGAGCAGGAGCACACCGAGGTGCCCCTGGTGTCACGCAGCCGCTCCAGGACGGTGCCCAGTGTTTGTGGCAGCACAAGCACAGCCCCCAGGCAGAGCAGGCACCTCTTCAGCATCTTTGCTGCTTCCTGCAGGTCGCGTCTCCAGGGCGGCTCACGAGCTTTATGCCTCTTTCGTTCGCAGTGCGAGATGGGGTCAGAGGAGGACTTGGCAGAACAGGGCACCTCTTCCTCTGCTGCCGGCCCCAGCCAGGTGCCCCAGGCTGCGCCGCTGGATGCCTCTGAGGACACAATCTGCCCAATCTGCCTGGACACCATCAACAACGAAGCCTACGTGAACTGGTGCAAGGACCGCTTCTGTTTTCCTTGCATAGAGAGGTGGGCCAACATAAAAGCCGTGTGCCCAATCTGCCAGCAGCCTGTTCAAAGCATCTTCCGCAGGCTGGTCGGTGACCACTATGTGGTGCATAGCATCAAGAGAAACAGAGCTCGACGCCGCTCTGCAGAAAGGAGGAAGCGGCGTTCCTCAGGCCGCCAGCACCGCAGCTCTCCCAGCAGAAACCGTGGTGGTGGCCACAGCAGGGCCCCAGAGAGGGGCCGAAGCAGGTCCCTGAGATGGCACCACGATGGCCACAGACAAGCTCAGCGCAGCCGGGGCTACAACTCCTCGAGAAGCCGGAGGCGGCAGCGGGGGAGGCCTCGGGATGCTGCTCGTGATGGTGGCTGGGCTCCAAGGTCCGAGCGGGACGTCCCGGCCTTCTCAAGGAGGAGCCGATCCCGGCGCAGGCCCCGCAGCACTTGGGGCCAAGCACAGCAGGAGCGGCAAAGGAGGAGGGATTGGGACGAGGGGCGAGCTCTAAGCCCCGGACGGGAAGTCCCAGCTTATTCTGGGAGAAGAGAGCGCCGTCAGCAGGGACGCCGTGACTCCTCCAGAGGACGGCGTGCAGCAAGCAGCCGATCCCGGCGGAGGACCCGCCACCGCGCCAGGCACAGGGCCTGGTAGCACATCCTACCAAGAAGGGAAATTCAGCGCTCGCCCCCTGACCAACGCCTGCGGGGGCAGCGCAAAGAGCCCAGGGACACAGCAGGCCCTGGAGGTGGGGGTTGTGTGGCTGCTGAGGGGCACGTGGATGGTGGCAGTGGGACAGTCGCAACCTGGGTTGTCTCTGACTCTGGCAGTGGCAGCGAAGAGCATCAAGGCAGCCTCACTGCTCCTGCTGAGGAACAAAATCCACAGCTGAGGCGTGAAATGCTCCTGTCGTCTCCTCTCATGACAAATCATGGATTTGAGGAGGTGGGAAGGGACCTCTGGAGATCATCTAGTCCAAGCCCGCTGCTCGAGCGGGGTCAGCCAGAGCAGACTGCCCAGGGCTGCATCCAGTCAGGCTCTGACGATCGCAAAGGATGGAGCCTCCAGCCCCCCTCTGGGCAACCTGTTCCCAGGCTCGACCTCCCTTTAAATAAACAAGTTTTGTGTTGCAGTTAGGAAGAGGTGCTTTTATTTCAACTGGTGCCTTTTGCTGTGTCTTAGGAACCTCTATGGTTATTTTGGAATGGCCTAAACCGCTGGCTGTGCATTGGGTTGTCCTCATCAGGCCCCATCATTTTCCTCGGGGTGCTCCCCATGGCCCCATCGTGTACCTCTGTGGAGCAGGGAAGGAGCTGAGTGGCTCCCTTCATCCCCACCTCTGCTCTTCACCTCTCAGTTCCCTAGGCTTCTGTGGCTAAAAGTGATTCATTTGTATTGTTTTGCTTTCCTGCCCTTTTCAGGGAAAAAAGTGCTGGGAGGAGCTGGTACCCCTTACATCTCATTTTTTTCAGCAGAGCTGTGGCTTGGTACAGCAGCAGTTTCACAAAAAAACAACTTGCTCGCTGATGCCGTTCTTCACTGGAGGGTGGATGTGCCCAAGCCTGACAGCAGTGCCTGTAGCACAGTCTGCAGGCTGAAACTTGCTCTTCACTTCACTCCCAGCTGAAGTCTCTGCCCTCAAATGCTAGCCTGTGAAATCACCCCATTAACGTACACATTAACCCAAGTTATGGATTAATGGAACGCTATCAGAGTAGCTAATCATCCCCCTAAATGCATATTCAGCATGTGGAACATCTGTTTTGCCTGTCGATATGGTTTCTGCTGGATGGAAGAAGGCTGGTCACGCTGGATCCCTCTTGCACTGCAAGAAAGAATTGGAAAAAACCCATAAAGTTCAACAAATGGTGAAAAGTACTGGCTGGGGCACACAGGAGTTCGGTGCTGCACACTGGAATTTGTATTCCAAGGTGGCCAATCATCTTGTCTGTCCACATCACGCTGTTAGAGCCACTCCTTTGCTTGATCCATTTTAGTTTTTTTCCACAGAAACCTGCTTCCAATAGACCTGGAATTTACCCAGTTTTCCAATTATCCTCCAAGTCAGGCTCTTGCTACCAAAGACTGTCATAGAATCATAGGGGACCGTACACAGAGCATCAGATGAGAGAAGCAGGTAGCATTGAACACGCCTGATGTCCATGCAGATGAATGGAGCTATCATATTTAGTTTTCCCTGTATATACTTTTTTCTTTAAATGCAAAGCATGCCATTGGGTATAAGCTGACGTTCATTTATCTCCCATTCTGGAAAATCCACTCTATGGACAAGGCCACATCTTTGAGCATGGTGCCAGGGACCTGGAAATGCTGGATGTGCCCACCTAAACACACACACACATACATATTTCAGTGGGAAAACCCTGGAAAGATATAAGTCAGCATTCTGTATGGATGTATGTTTGTGCCAAAGCTGTATTTCCGCTATTTTAGAATAACAGCAAATAATAAAAGATTCAAACAACTTCTGCTGGGGAAAAAAAAAAAAGAAAAAAAAAAAGAGTTCTTGGAAAAGTGCAAATAGGCTGAAATAGTCTCAAGGAAGAGCGAGCACATTTGGCAAGTGCTGCTCTGAAAGAGGTCAACTGTCCAAAAGCTGCAGCAGTCTGTGAATTTAGGAGGTCTTTACAAAAACCGGCACCTCTGCAAGGCTGGCGGAGTAATTCCTGAGGATGGTGCCTCCATCAAACACACGGGCAGTGTTGGTGTCCATCCATAGATGCCCTTCTCCAGGCAGGTAGATATCTCTCCATGTTTGCCCTTTTTCCGTTATTGGGGCAACCAGGACCTGCAGTGAAAAAAAGAAAGAAATTTAGCAGTTGGACGATTAGCCAGGACATACCACTAGCTGTGCCAAGCAAACCACAAGGCTGAAGGGACAAGCAAGCAACCACAGAGAAGATCAGGAAGTCTGGCTCATTGCTGCAAATGGAAGTATCCATCCATGCAAGCAGCAGAGGCCAAAGCTGGTAAGCGCGAGGCTTCCTGAGTTGCAGTGAGAAAGGGTGATGCAGTGGCCTTCGTCTGACCGGGACTGGGATCACCCCTGCCTGCAGTAGCCCCTAGGACCGTCCAGCTCATATTTTGGAATACCTGAACAAAAAAGCCCATCAGAAATCTGTGTTTCCTGCAAAACAAAACTCGTGCTTCTAGGTTGAGCACGACAGGGTGGGCGCGGGCAGGCCAGCAAATTCCAGGTGCTGCAGGTGGGTTCAGGCTCACACGAGGCAGCTTCTGAGGAGGTTTTACAGGATTGCAATGGGAATTGGCAGCACAGAGTCAGGGCGAGAGACATCCCCGTGCCGCATAGGGGATTTGGGGCAGAATTGGGAATTTCTCTTTCCTCCCGTAATCTTCATAATCTGGTATGAAACCAAGCAAAAACTTGTATTTCAATTAGAAAGGAACACGTTATAGGGGTGGGAGAAGAGCTTTGGCTCCAGGCTGCTGAAAAGGAGGGCTTCAAAAGCCCTTTTCTCTGGGGCTGCTCTCCAGGCAACTTAACCCTCCCTCCCCACCTTTCCTCTCCTGCATTTAGGAGAAAGATTTGCGTTTCAGCCTCTCGGACTAATTAAGCGTTACAGGTTACATAAACTCTAGGAAAAGCTTGTGTTCAAAATATACAGCATGATATACAGAATCTCAAGCAACACATTCACATTTATCATTCTATGGACTCAAGGCTCCTTTGGAGATTCAAGGGATTTAGCTGCCCAATGCCCTTAAATGTTCACAAAAATCCTAACCAGTAGCCTTGACATATTGGCAATTGCATTTTAAAAAGCATGTAAAAATGAAAGCATAAAAAAAGTTGCACTTGGGTCACAAATCAGTAAGTCCCATTCAGACATGAGGCATAAGGAGAAATGTGCTCTGCTCACTCCTCCCCAATGACTCAAAGTAATCCAGTCTCCAAGGAACTTTACAGACTTTTTTTTTTTCTCCTTGCTTTATGGGAAAAGCAGTTTCCAACATTCTGAGAATATTTATTCCTGATAAATTATTTCACTTCAGAAGCTGAAAGAGCTTTTCAGGGCCCTAAATAAGAGTTTTGCGAGAAAAAACAAAGCTTCTCTGAAAAAAAACCAAACAAACAAAAAAACAAACCAAAAAAAAAAACCCCCACCAAACTAGCTGCTTTGGCTTCAGTTTAAATCTGCTTGAATGCTGAGGCTTTGATTTGTATTTGTGCAGAACTGGGTTCACATGATGATGAAAAAAGAGGGGATGATAGGAAAAAAAAAATTAAAACTCTAGAAAGACCACTAAAGGAAGAAAAAAAAAAGGCTAAATAGTGAAAACTGGATATGAAATTTATGGATCAGTCCCTCTTACACCCCATTTTTGGAAGCCCTGGTCAACAGCAAAGAGCAAGTGCTGGGGACTTATCCCTGCACCCCTTAGTGATGTGATGCTCCTTGAGCTACATGGCAGCATTGTCCCAGGGAGACACTGTGGTGTTTGGCACACCTTGGGGGACACTTTTGGACCCTCCTGGCCTTCATAAATATATTTGGCAGCAAGACCTGGCTTCCCTGTCTCTTGCAGCATCCGCTTTCACCAGGCACATGGCACTGACAAGCAGTGATGCTGCGTTACAGCCACAAAACAGCACCCAACAATATTTTTTTTTGCCAAATCAGTGAAACTTGCCTCTTTGCTATTATATATTTCAGTATGCTGTGCTGGAAGGAGTCAATAGCCGTCAGCTCCCATTCCCTTTTGCAGTAGTGGAAGTTTGCTCATGAGCAATGCTGGAATATGGCTGTGCAGTGTTAAATCCAGTTTCAAGACCTCTAGTCAAGGATCAAAACCACCCCGACCACTGCAGTCCCACACCACCACCTCCCAAAACTGCTTGCAGAAACCCAAAGGCATTACTGTTCCGTCTGCTCAAAGGCAACAGATATTTGTTTCCCTTGGCAGTCAGCAAAAAATCTGACATAAAAACTGTTTATTGAGCACTCTTGCTAATTTGACAGATACATTGTCTGGCCTGATTCAGGTTGAATATGTGCTGCCGAGAGATCTGGATGAACAAGATCTGGAAGTAATGAATGTACGAATCACAGCCTGACAGTCAGATCTCAAAGCAGCCCAGAGTTACCTGCAAGAAAGCCTGGGGTGCAACTCAGAAGCAGGAGGGGGCTTCAGCAATAGCACAAAGCCGAGTTTGTCAGCACCCTGCTTGCACTGAGGGATGATGCTCAAGAGGTTTATCCCAGCATCCTGGCACTTAGTCCTGCCTCAGACCATACTGGGACAGAACCCCTCTGTGTATTTGCCAGTAGTTTATTATTAATGATGCTCCAAATTGCACCAAAGCTGGTTTTGGAGTGCATTTCTATTCTTCCAGCTTCCAAAAACTAGCTTCAAAGTCAAAACATCCCCTGTCTGGGCTCTCCTGCCACAAGCTCAGGCTCTTTCAGGGGGGTGGAGGGATTGGAAATCAGGCGAGCTTTTTGCCAGTAGGGCTTGGCCCTGACAAGTTTGTGGAGCAGACGTCACGTTTTACCGTATTTTAGGAGCTTTCAGCCAAGCCAAAGCTTTGCGCCTCCTGGGAGAGAGGGCTAAAGCTGCTCCGACCTTACACCGCTCCCCCCACCCCGAGTTTGTGGTATTTTACTGGGAATCTCACCTCACTAACGCAGACTACATTTCTGCCCTGGCTGATTCAATTGCATCAGGGATTTTCAGTTCGAGAAATTTTGGGGGAAGGAACTAGGTATTAACATGCTCACAGTTATAATTAATACCACCGTTACTGCCCAAATGTGTGCTCTGCAGCACATTGGGACAGCAGAAGAGCCTCAGTTCCCTCCAACCTCTGTGCCTGCACAATGCTAGTCTAAAATTCATTTGTGCCAAGGATGTGTGTTTTAAAGCCTTCCCACCTGGTTATCTGAGCTATCTGCTAAAATGTTCTTTCTAAGAAGCAGCAGAAAGACTTTCTTGCAGTGAAAGTCTCCTTTAAAAAAAAAAAAAATCTATAAATTGAATCCACAGAATCTGCGGCCAGAAACTCAAGCTTGGAAATCAGGTATTGCAGTATCTGTTGGAGGTTACAAGCAGAGTCCAAAAAGATAAATCTGCAGCACCAGCTGCTTTTATATTAAAACAAGAAACAAACTCCTGTTGAGCTTTGCTTTTGCGTTTGGGATTTTTTTTAGGGAGACAATGTCCCCATGATTAGCAGCATCCCCATGTAAAGACAGCCCAACATGTTGCTGCAAAATGAATGCAGTAGTATGATTATGCTTTTAAAGAAAAAAAAAAACAACCTAGGAACTGCCAAAATCTTGAGCTTCTGGGATGCTGCACCCAGGCAAAGCAGGAAGGACAAAGATAAAGTGATGCCACTGCACAAAATAAAAGGTCTCCTTACTAAAATGGGAGGATGAGGCACAATTTTCTAAATTGCAAACTTGAAGGAGACAACAGGTTCCCCTCAGCCCTTCGGTTTCACACAACCTCTGTATGAGCGCTGTATTCAGGTAGAATGCAAAGAGGCAGATGGGCAAGCGCAGGGGGCACCTTATTTGCCCCCACTTACCCTTTGAGGGTATTCAGTCCCCACATTTCCTACCTCGTCTCCAATGAGAAATTCGTCCTCTATGGTAAAAGCAGTTGGATCTGTGGGACTGAGCCACCATGCCGGCCGGAAGATGGGGTACCCCAAACTAAGCCATTCTTCACTGTATTTTATGAGGAGTGGCACAACGAAGTCCTGGTGCCTCTGTATGCATTGCCGGGTAAGATTCAGGACCTGCAGGGTGGGGGAATAAAAGGAAACCCATGACAAGTCCTTCATCCAATAAACAGCAAAATGAGCAGAAAGAAAAGAAAATGTACATA
>JANXJC010000021.1:29856764-29870964 GCA_027564655.1 Leptodon cayanensis
TTTTTTCCCCTTGGGAAGAGAGAATAGCAAATTGCAATGTCCTGATCAAGTTATGGCAGCTAACAAGGCGCAAACAGGGTTCATACAGTGGATTTATTCCCATTAGATAAGAAAGCTGGGGACAGCAGCTGACCGGTGATGTCCACCAGGGTGTTGATGTCTAACCAAAGCAATGAACTTTTTTGCTTCTGGCAAAGAGATTTAATGGCATTTTCCCCTGTGTCCCCAATTTTAAGAATCACTCTCCCCTTTTATTGCCCTAAAGGTGACATCCCTGGGAAAATGCCTCCGACTGTTTAAAAAGATCTCAAATGTGAATCTGCAGGCTTCACCCTGCTGTAGATACTAATTATAGTTTGGCCAAATAGTTAAAGAACTCCAGCAGCAAAAAGGAGGGAGAGAGACACATGACGATTGCTGTCATTTCTACACGTGTTGCAGATACCGGTCCCGCGGTTGCACATAGCTGTGAAGTGTAAAGCCACAAAAACTCACATGAATTTTGCAGCAAAAATACTGCCGAGGGCGTACAGCGATCTGGTTGCTGGGGCAGAGAGCAGGATTTTATGGGTAGGAAGAACAGGACAGAGATTTTCAGCCTCGGCTTTCCCCAACAGGGACCTTAATGGCTTTTGGGGGTGTTTGTCGTACAAGGGACACCGCGTCCTCCTCCGCAGGGCATGGCAGTACATACCCAGGTGTCGCAGCAGAGCCAGGGCGGCGTGCTGAAGGCCATCACGGGGAGAAACGTCACGATCTGCAGCCACCGCACGTACAGCTCCGGGTCCCCTGGGACGGCACTGTCCAGGCTCCCTCCTGCCGGGGACAAGGAGCTGAGCAAAGCTGCTTGGGGATGTCTCACGGTGGGATGAGTCCCAGACGACCTGCTCACGGTGTGGGCAGGACATGTTACCCCCATTGCAAGAGGGGCTGAATTCTCCCCACCCATGTTTTTCTTCCTTGAGCACCGTCAGCAAATGCCAATCAGACATCCATCTCTGGCCGTTCTAGGACCAGACATGCTGGGGCATTGTAAAATGGGATTTCTCTCCTGCAGAGAAAAGCGTTGGGAAAATGCTGGACTTTCCTTTGCCACTTTGATGTGCAAAGACGAAGCATCACAAGAAAATACTCCTGTAATTTGGATCCCTTCAAATTCATAATGAAGAGTGGTGGAGAAGCAGAGTATTGCTGACTAATTAATCAGAAACATGTCGTGGAAGGGAATTCCAGTTCCCCTCTGAAACACCAGAGAGGGGCTTGGGAAGGACAAGAGAGAATGGGATGGGACAGGGAAAGGGAAATGAAAATGAAGCCCTTGGGGCTGCAGCATCCCTAGGAGCTCTGAAAATCTGGCACAGCTTTTCAGTAGCACAAGTAGCTACTGAAGTAGCACAAAACCCCCCAACGCCGAGGGCTCACCCAAACCATCTACAACGCCCCATTTCTGCCGGAGGCTTTTCCCATCCTGAGCAGCCCCTGTTCCCTATTACAGCTCCCAAGCTGTGGTGACACAACCTGACGGGCCACACGCCCCAGCAGCAAACGCCGCACGCCACAACCCCCTCCACGCAGGGGGGATCTGCTCTCTCGTCCGGCTCGACTGAAATAAGCCAGTGGGTTCCACATCTCTTTGGGGAGGGAACTGGCATGCTGTGATTGCCTAAGCCTTGTTTTCTAAGGAAAACTGGCTAAAAATAGAGGCCAAATTGAAAAATTGCTCAACAACCCCCTTTTTCAGGACTGCCTTTGCAGCTCTGCTCTCTGGGTCTGACATTTCACGTGCAGCCTCTCTGTGTTTGGGGCACGTTCTAGACACAAATAACGCAGTCACCTCCAAGAAGAGGGGGAAAAAACAAGCTGCTCGGCCCCAATTAAAGGATCATTTCTTGACTTCTATAATGTTTTTATTTGCGGATTTCTCAATCCATTGTGCTTTGGAGCAGAAATGCAAACTTGGAGCAGGGCTGCTAGTGTTTTAGGAACATCTATTTCCCAGCCAGGAGCCTGGGCATGCAGTTTCCCGGCTGTGGGTTCCCTCCTCGCTTTTGCTGGGTGGGTTTTAGCTCACGCAAAGCTGTGAGAGGCGGCAGGCTACCCTCCGCCTGCGGTTAAGCTCTGTGAAGGGCATCCCCCAGAGACCTGGCTGCTTCTAGGGCTGCCTATTAGAATTTACAACATGTTTTTTTGTTTTCAATTCCTCAGTCAATTCCCTAGTAACATGCAACCCAGTCAAGTCAGCACGGCAGAAAATTGGGTACTGGAACAATGTGTTTCAAGCCTTCGTACAGCACACTTAAGCCAGATGGTGCAAATGTACCTCCCGTGCTCCTCCCGCCTGAACAACTGCTGCAAAAGTCTCTTCAGAAGAGCCAGAAATAGGGGGAAAAAGCAGGAAAGAAATTATTACCTACTGCATCGGGGATGAAGAAGTTGTAGCCCAAGAGGCTGTAGTGCAGCACGGAGGGAATAATCCCCTTCAGCCCAGCGTGGCTCCAGTCCGAGTGCAGCAGGCTCATCTGGACAAAGAGCGGTAGATGACTGGATCTGGGGGAAACAAGCACAAACCCAATGTTTTTAAATGGCTCACAGGAGCCGAAACTCTCTGACGCCTGGCTGTCTTGGCAGTCGCTGTGGTCAGATACGGGTTTCTCCAACCACTTGGCATCTCCACTGGAAGGAAATCAGTTCTCCCCAATACCACTCCCACCCACTGCACCTGCCCTGCCAATTGGGCAACCCCAATCCTCCTCCTTCTCCCCAAATCTCCTATTCAAAGCTTTCCTTCTCCTGGCTCAATCTCATGAGGACCGCGATTTGGTGGCAGCACAGCCACGCTCTGGGTTGTAGCTGTCGTCTTGCTACTTCTCATATGGCAAAATGCTCACAGAGAACATACCTGTGACACCAGCCGGGTTATCCCAACAGCACCCTCAGCCCCAGGTCCACGCGGTTCCCCAAACCCAAAGCACCAACCTCCTTGTGACGTGGATGGCCCAGGGGACACGTCCTGCAGGGAGGATTTCTCCTCCTGGCTTTCATTTGCACTCCTCTGTTTCACACTGAGCAGCTGTCATTCCTGACAGCAGTTTTATCTGTCCCCCAGAAGAAAACATAATTTCCCCCCCGCCCAGTAGCATTTCTGTGCCTTGGGTTTACGGCGGGGGGTGTCAGGGGATCACATCATCAAGCAACCTAGTACAGGACACAGTGTTTCTTGTGGCCAAAAAGGATCATATCTGGACCTTCATGATGAGCTTTGTCTTGAAAAATGGTCTGGAGCTCATTTAACCACGGGTGCGGGGTGGGGAGAAGTGGGGTGGATTGGTCTAATTCTGCTTGCTCCTAGATTTTGGCTTCCTCCTCAACCTCCCACCCATTTGCTGTCTCCCCAAAGGTCTCCCAGGGACACTTTTTCATCTCAGGAGGTGGTAAGGCTGATGCGATAGTTCATGAAACACTTCTGGTATGGAAGCTGCCCACCAGGAAAGGTATGATCCTGGTCAGACTAAAAAATGGTTAGAAAAAGGGGGATTTCCACCACTCTGGTTTTGCAGATGGATGAGTAAGAGCCCATCACTACCTTGGCATGTGAAACTTTGCTTTTTCTTTGAAAATGAACTATTTTGAAGTTGCCTTCTCATGCAATTTACCATCGATGCCTCATCCACCACATTAAATAAGTAATTTCGCAAACAGCCTTCAAATCCCTTTGCATCTGCCAAACATGAAATAATGGGAAAAAAGTAATAGTTTTCAGTGCCTTTGACCAAAGGATCCCCTTGTTAATAGTTAATAAATGAACCCTGTTGTGGGCTATGCAAGCATGAAAAGTCAGAAAACTGCAGTCGTTTGACACCACAAGTGATTACCAACACAGGGATTTGGCCAAGACTCCAGGGTTCGCCCCCTCCCTCCTGCAGAAGAGGCAGTGACCCAAAGCTTGAATTGCCATAAATGACAAGATACGTTTTTACTGCATCTGGCATTAATGCATTTAAGCATTTTTGTGCTTTGAGACTTTTAAGAAAAATAATTTAAATGCTCCAAAAGAGAGGAAGAGGAGATATGAGAGCAATCCCTCCCTACATATTGCTCTAGACCACCTCCACGCTCCTTCCCTGGGTGCTGAGTGGTGTCTCGGCATCCCAAGGGCACATTTAAAGGATCACCTCAACCATCTCCCAAGCGGATCACGCAGCCATTGGCTCCAGCGAAGCATCTTCTCCTTAGTACCCACCTGGCACCGGCGCTGATGACAGTGGCATTTCCCAGCGTCGCCAGTGCCGCTGCCAGCGCCCCGGTGTATCGGTCGCCCGCCAGTTCTGCGGGAGGTGGAACATCTTGCTCCAGGAAAGCATTGCCCTCAGCGCCCTCGAAGACCATGTACGTGGCTCCCAGCACCTGCCGCAGGCGCCGGGCACGTGCCAGGTACCAGCTCAGCGCCGCCTCGCTGGTGATGTTCAGGCGGGCGCAAAGCCGCCCCTTCCACGTGGTCAGCAGTGGGACCTGCGGCAGAGGATGAAAATTTCTATATCAGACCCACGAAATATCCCACCAACCCCCAGGGTGCAGGGCTGGAGGATGCCTGCTCTGCCCTCATCCTGCCCTACCACAATTTGCACCATCGTGGCACGACGCGTAAAAGGTGTAAACCCTCTCTCAACCTCCTCCCCTGCCAAAAATCCCTGAGTTGATGGCAAACTGGCATATCATTAAAATGACTGCAAAAAAAGGGAATTGGGGAGGATTTTCTGAACACTGGCAACTTTTAAAAATATCTTTTGGAACTGGAAGTTTGAAAGCTGCTTCCTTATGAAAAAGGAGAAAAGCTGCTCCCCCAGACATCGCTTTGCCCCCAGCACAAGAGGATCAGGTTGTCCTCCTCTGCGAGCATTTGTTCGGCTTTAATTTTGATTTTATGTTGCGCAGCAGGTTCAGGGGTTGGAGGAGGGTCTCGTACCGAGCAGCCCCCGAATTGGGGCTGCAGGCTCAGCCAGTAGCTCGCCGCCTCGCCGTCCCGCAGCGAGTGCAGGAAGAGCGGGGAGGTGATGCTGGCGTACGGGGACAGCGTGATGGAGAGCTGCAGCGGTTCGATCAGGGAAGGGTCCCAGGCGCGGGTCGAGTCGTGCCTCTTCCTCCGCTCCGAGGGGACGTGGTCCTGTGGGGAGGGAAAGGCAGGAAAAGGTGTTTCGTAGGAGCGGCAAAGCCCCCACGCACCGGCTGCTTGGTGTCACCGCCTGCACAGGGTGGGACTCCAAACCGAGCATCCCCTCTCAGGGAGGGGAGGTTCCCAGCCCCCACCCCACAAAACGGGTGCGTTTGCGTTTTACACGTAGGGATTTAACCGTGCCGAGAGCAGGGCCGATGGCAGCTTTCCGTTTGCCTTTCGAGCCCAAGGGCCGGCAGGACGGGACGTACCGCGGCGGCGAGGATGGCGGTGCAGCGCTCCCCCAGGGCCAGGACCCCCTCCTGAAGACGATGCCGCTTCAGTCGCTTGGCCAGTGACCTCAAACCTCGTTTTATTTTGGCAGCCGAGCCTGCCGGGCCGTGATACCGCCAGATGGGAGACCTGCGTGGTGGAAAGAGCCGGGGAGGCAGAGGGGTTCGCGCCTTGTGCCGGCACGAGATGCTCAGGGCATCGACCGGGACGAGGGCTTGGAAAGCAACCCCGTAGCCGGGAGGGAAGGAGCATCTTACCCCAGGAGGGCCGTATCCGGCAGCGCCCGCGCCTGCCCCACGAGCTGGCTGCCCACGTGCTGGTGGGCGGCCACGACGTCGGGGCTGATGCAGAGGAGGTAGCGCAGGGGCATGGCGGCTCTCCCCGCCGGCGTTTCCAGGCAGAAATGCCTATTGCTCTCCAGCGAGAGGAAAAGGGGCACATCGGGCGCCACCATCACCGTCACTCCTTTGGGGAGAGAAGAGGAAAACGGTGCCTCAGCAAGCGCCTGGCTCCTCTCGGTCCTCACGCTGGTGGCCACGGGGACGGGGATGTGCGGGGCAGAGCCTAACTGGTAGCAGGACGTCCCGGATTGATCCTGGCCACAGATCCGGCCATGCAGGCAAATCCCCACTCTCTGTTTCTGCTATTCCCTTTTAACCTCCAAAATGCCTTTCAAGGGCTGGATTTGCTCCATTTCTTGTCTTTTTGCTCTGCATTCAGCTTAGGCAGCTGCTTCAGCTTCGTCAATGCAGGGCAGTTGCAGATCGGTTGATTGATTTGGGGGAATATCTGAAGTTTGGCATTCTGCAGAATAATCCAAACATCCACCCAAAAATGGCAGCAGCAGGTGAACTCCTGCCTGCATCCAGCACCCCGTACCAGTGTCAGGGACCCGTGAGCTCAGGGTGAAGCCACTCGAGCGGAGCTGGAGGATGCAGCGATGGACACAGACCTCTGCTCAAAAAAGACACATCAAGAGCGTGGGATTTCCCTGGGGTGACTTGGATCAACCCCATCTTCTCAGGCGCTGACTTGTAAACGCAGCTTAGGTGCACTGAGATTTAATATCGTGGCCTTTTCCCCAGGGATGAGGCAGTGTGGGATCCGTCCTTTGCGTCCTGCTGCCAGCTGTCGTTACATTTGTAGGATATTTTAATCTCAGAGACATCTATCCTACTCTTAAACTAGTTGCTTTATAGATGAGGAGAGGGATGGAGAAACACAGGGATTAAAGCGATAGGACGTTGGACAGGGAAGGATGCAATTACCTGTCGAGCCTAAAAAGTATCTTTCCAAAACAGGCCCATAGCCAGCGGGGTTTTTGCTGAAGTCACCGCTGACGAAGGGCTGCGCGTGGCTCTCGACGCCGTTGAGCGGCCAACGCTGGGCGCGGATGCTCACCCCTCCGTACCAGGAGACGTTGGCCATGGAGAAGCAATCCTGCAGCCAAGACAGCATCATCAGATGGCGAGAAACGCCTCCAGGCGAGGACAAACGCGTGCGTAGTTGCATTTGGAGAGGCAAACCTCCTGTGAGTTATTCCAGTGTTGTCAGAGCAGTCATGGGACAGGTCTTTTCCCAGGAAGAAAAACCCCAACCCCATGAGATTTAGGTGTTTTATGCAAAAAGCAGTGGGTGCTCACTCCTTGCTTCCCACATCTAACCCGGTAGAAGATACTTGGGTTTAAGTTTTTCCTCCACAAGAACAAAAGCTGGGCTTCCAGGTACAAAAAAATGCTGAAATTCTGCCTAACTGCTTGATTTCTCAGCCTGCAGTTTATTAAAGTTATCAAATGGTGTAAGAGTAGGAAGAGAAAAAAAAAATTGTAGAAAGAGTCAAAAGTGCAAGTTATGCACTTTGTTTACCTTGAACAACAACAAGTCTTAACTTGCTAATTAAAGCCAAAGAGAACAATTTTTCTTCCATTTCCCCTTACGCACCTGCATTCAACATGCAGCCACGTGGAGGAATATAAAAATCCCACCACAGAAATAAAAACTATAGCTTAAAAATTATGGTTTCCTCCAAAATAAAAAAACCCACAAGACATCTTCCCCAAGGCCTGCCAGTTTTAGGTAGATGTACTTAAAAAAAATTGCTGTGAAGTGGTCTGGTGACCCAGAGGTAACACCCACGCGTGACACCCCATGCCTCAGAGAGCCCACCTGGTTACATTCCTGCACGCAACCACAATTATCAAAAATTAATGGGGTTTTGAGTTGCTGGTGAAAAGATGCTGAAAACTGTTTAAGCGAAAGAGGCTTCACAGGTGCGTGTCGCTGCAGGACAAGAGTGACAGTGGAGGTGGAAAATTCAAGGTAGTGGCTTTAAAATACAGTGACAGTGCTTTCACAAACCCAGCTTGGAAAAAAAAAAATCTGTTTGTTTGGTTTTTTAAAAACAAACAAACAAAAAACCCAACAAAAAAAACCCCCAAAACTTCTCCTAGCTACTTTCTGCAGTGTTTCTGGGGTGAATTTACAACCTGAATTTGCAGCTATCCCCACCTGCACGCACACAGGGAGATTTTAACCCTGTTGTGAGTGCTCATCTCAATAGCACCGCAGTGTCCCTGGTGTAACTTGTGGGTTTTCTGCTGTCTCCCAGGGCAAAGTCCCCCTCTTCCCTGAGGGCTGGTAATAAAGAGTAATTCCCTCAGCTAGACTAAATCAGTTTGGGTATTTGG
Organism: Leptodon cayanensis; assembly: GCA_027564655.1. Classification (NCBI taxonomy): domain Eukaryota; kingdom Metazoa; phylum Chordata; class Aves; order Accipitriformes; family Accipitridae; genus Leptodon; species Leptodon cayanensis. The sequence continues at coordinate 29,864,895 of JANXJC010000021.1, forward strand.
GGCACTTCTCATAGGGCTGACGGGGCAGCAGAGAAATGAGCCATCTCCAAAAGCTGCTGGTCCCAGGGGACATCCCCATCCTTGACCTGCCTCCTTTCAGAAACCATCAATTTTCACTTCAAAGCCTCTAAAACTTTCCCCTTTCTGCCAAAGCGGGGGATCAGCAGGACTTAGCATCCCGCGTGACTTCCCATGCAGGGACGGGCTTCCCCGAAAGCCTGGGGATTTGTGGCTGCGGAGGGAGGCTGGGATGGTCAGAGAGGGACCCAACCACCTCCCAACTCAACACAACGTCATTTTATTCACCCCGACCCCGATCCCAAGGCTCGGGCAGCACTCCTGGAGCCCTGAGCTTGTTTCTGCCGTGGGGGCAGAGAGGTTAAGTCTCACTAAGGGGTAGGGAGAGGAGATGTGAATTATTAAAGTGGAAACCCTGGAGGTTCAGAATAGCTGTACCAGGTGTCAGCTGAACTAGTTACACCAGCTGGGGGGGCAGGGAGCAGAAAAAGCCTATTCTTAACTCTTAAATTTCATTGGATTGTATTTTCCAATAGGTTTTTGGTTTTGGTTTGGGTTTTTTTTTAGAATAGGGGTTTTCCCACTTTTTATCCTGCTCATCCTCTCGACCACCCCAAACTGATGTCAGCAAAGGAAAATCAGCCCCACGCACAGCGGTTTTGTTCAGGCAACACCTTCCACTGGCCCAAAATGATGTCAACAGGCAATTTACAGCTAAAGTGGAAGAACCCCGATCCCCACAGAATCCCATCTTGCTCCCTCACCTGTCCTGAGGGCTCCCCAGAACAGGACACCACGGTCTCATGGGGTTTTTCCTTCCCCTCCCTAAGGCTCACTTTCAGAGTCTGCTTTTATTTAGCCGAAGGAGAAAACTGGGAAGGATATAAAAAAAAAAACCCAAGCCCCCATAATTTTTTGCAGCAGTAGACATGGATTAATTCCATCCCAAGAGAGCTGCCACATTGTGTCTGTGGTTGGGAGAGACCTTCCTGAGCTCCTTGCGTTTCTCGCCAACATTGTGATCTTAGGCGGTTATTTATTCTGTCTCTATATAAACACGGTTCTCCCACCCTGGGGTTACCAACGCGGCACCGGGAGGAGGCAGCCACGGCCCCTTGGTGTTTTGGTAGCTTGGCATCAGGGCACAAGGCTTCCAAAGGGGCTTCTCCCATCTGGGACCCTCCAGCTACTGCAGGCTTTGGAAGATGGGGTGCCCCCGACCATGGCGCGCCCCCATAACCGTGCTGGGAAATTGTGCATTCAGGCCAGATCCTCCTCGCTTTGGCTCATTTTACCCCAAACACCGCAGTTCAGAGAAGGGCACGGGGGTCCCCGTTACCTTTAGCATCACGTCGGGGCGCAGCGGGGTCCAGCGGACGCCGTAGCACTCAGTGGCGGGGGCTGGCGGGGGCTCGAGGGAGAGCCGGAGCTCAGCATCCTCCTCCCAGGCGTAGCAGAACTGCCCACCGTCGTGCCAGCAGCGGTCCCGTGGCGGAGGTGGCTCGGCGGCCGGCACGCCACCCACCGCGATCACCGCCACCGTCCGCCCCGCCGGCAGCGCCCGCAGGAGCAGGGCACCCCGCCGGCGCTCCCACAGCATCCCACCGGCGCGGCCCCGCAGCACCCACTCCTCCGGCGACTGCTCCAGCGCCTGCCAGGAGATGATGCCGATGGTCAAGGCGAAGAAGACGGCCACGCCGAGGCAGCCGACGGCACCTTTCCAGGGCTCTGTCATCTCCCTGAAGCCCGAGCTCCAAGCGGCATCGGGGATTTGGCTGGTGGGGCGGGCGAGTGGCATGGTGCGATCGCAGGGGGTGCTCCGACTCCTCTTTCTCTCCCCTCCTGCAGCAGCACAAGGAAGACAACCCTCTTCTTGGACTACTCCAGAAGAATATTTAAAAAAAAATAAAGTTAAAAAAAAAAATAAAGCCACAGCTCTTTTCTCTTTGCAGTAATCCGTAGGTAAGAGAAATCTCTTTTGCAGCCTCCCTCTGCTCGCCACCGCACGGCTAATCCCACTGCTGGGCTCAGCGCTGGCTGCGACGACGGCTCAGCCACAAAACCCCGTGCCGGGTGTCAGCTCAACCCCTTGGCACAGCCGGCAGCATCGGCTCGGTGACGCCGTCTGGGGCCGCGGAGAGGCACACGCGTGGCCAAAAGCCGCAGGAGGGGAGACGGGGCAGCAGCCGATGGGAAGCGAGGCAGCGGTCGAGCCTCCGCAGACCTTCGGGTTTTCGCTTCGCGAAGCGGCGTAGCTTTGCTTCTCGGTTTGCAAAGCAGCAGTAAATAGCCGGGGACGTGGAGAAAGAATATTGCAGGCGTGGTTAGAGAAAGAGTGGGGAAACGCAACACCGGTTTTCCACCCCCCCTTCCCTCTTGCCTGCAAAAATATTTGATTAATGCGTAGAGCAGGGAGAAAAATTACCTGTGGGTATGGTCCGTCGGCACTGGCTGAGCCCTTGCTCAAGGGAACGGGCACCCGTGCTCCAGCCGGGCCGGGGGCCACCTGCGGTGACAACCCCGTGGGGTGAGACCGGCTTCTCCCCCCATCCCAGGCTGCCCCAACCGCCCGGTGGCTACGCTGCCTTTTGGGGCCGATAGCCCAATGGGGATGGGTGCCACCTCTCCCCAGCTCATCGCACCCACCCGTCGCATCCCCCCGCCACCGCCTCCCAGCAAAGGCACAGTTGCATTTCGTTTACCTAAAGGCAGGTTAAAAGATGCTTCAGCAGCCCCCAAAGTTGCTGTCGATGACCGAGCACTCAAGCCCCAATTATTTTTCCACTGGCGGGTTGGGCAGCAGGTTTTTCTCCTTTTTCCCCAGGGTAGTTTTTCCTCCGGGCCACGTCAGAGACCTTTACAGCCGAGGCAACTTGATCCAAACTAACCCAAGAGCGTTATCTAAGATGAGACATGGCATGCTCCCTCCCACCCTGCTCCCTTGCAGGCTTCACATATCCTCAGGTAGTTACGTTAGAAACAGAGGCAGGAAATTAAAAAAATAATTTTAAAAAGCATTTATTTATGTGGGAATAATTTTAAAGGGATTTTTTTCAAAGTTATTGAGATGGCTCCAGTTGAGCCCTTACTACACACCTGCAAATCCACACACGAGAGTCATGGCAGCACTAAGCCTCCCCATTCCGCTGCTTTGGCTTTTTTGTTGTTATTATTATTACTACTATTATATATTTGGAGGACTTTCTCCCTGTTTCTAAATGAGCTGCTGGGGGCCCCCTCGGGTCATCTGCAGGGCTGCAGAAACGTGTGCTGCAGGAAAGGGTGCTGCTTGCACCCAAAAGCAGAGCACCCTTGCAGAGGCAAGCAGCCACCTGGGACCATTGCAGTCACCACCAGTACAGAAAACTCTCAAAATCTGGGATTTCCACCCCCTTTTCCATGCCCCAAGCACTTATCCCACCAGTCCTCCCCCTGCCTGTGGGTGATCAGGGAAGACCTGGATTTTACAAACAATATTACAACCCATTGGCTGCCAAGCAATAAAATAAAAAGTTAAAAAAAAAAAAAAAAAATTGAAATTTTAAAGAGTTTCCTCATTCTGCATCCAGGCAAAACCCTCACAACCCCAAGCCCTGAACCCAAAGACAAAAGCACTACTCACCCCAGGAGATGCTGCTGCTCTTCGGGAGGGTCTCAGGATGGCCAAATCCACCAGGAAAATCCTTGGCCATGGCCCAAATAAGCCCCTGGAGGGGTCTTTCCCACAGGCACCTCCAGTATTGATTTTTAATTTCAGCTGGGGCAATACCCAGTATGGGATGGAGGGGAAAATGGGTCGATCATATCGGGACAAGCATCTCACAGCTGCTGGCAGGGGCTCCAGAGCCGGGAGAAAAGGTCAGATCCAGGGTAAGGAGAAAGGACGAGGCAGGCTTCACCAAAAGCTGGAAGATGAGATGGGGACAATGATGTCCGTCCATCAGAGACCGGGGATCACCTGGGAAAATGCTTTCTCCAGCTGCCAGGTTAGAAGAGATTATAGCAAAGCTCTGGGTGATGGAGACGGGGTTGGGTGTGATGTGCCAAAGAAAGAGGTCCCGACTCTCATGGGACACCCCAAAAAAGCTGTGAAGGTTATAGACCGAAAACTAGTTAAAATAAAGGGAAAAACATTAAAAAAAAAAGAAGGGAGAAGGGGTGCTTCTTCCATGAAAGACATTTGGACAAGGTCATGGGACTCGCGCTGCTCACCACACCCCGCGACCTGGATAAAGACAACTAGTAGAAGTTAATAAAGTCCCACGGTGAGCCAAAGCTGTTCTGCTACAACATACACCTGAGCCAACTGAATTATTAAGGTGGGATTTGCCACTCTTTTTATGAGGTTTTATAACTCCATCTGCCCTAGTGAAAGCATACTTTGGCTAAAAAACATGCAGAAACAAGGCAAAGGAGGTCAGAGAAATGACCTTGGGGGGGGCTGTGGTCATCGTCAGGTCCAGGATAGAGAGGGATGGATGGGGATGCAGTAGTAGCCCTAAAAATCCAGAAAAGCTGCACAGGGATCAGCAATTCCCCATTCCTCACCCCAAAACCAAGCCGGACACACACACACACACACACGGATGGACTGATGGGATTATTTGGCAGTGGCAGCTCAAGGCAAAGCTCTGTCACACGGCACACGATTAAATCACGGCTGCGGGGTGGCAGAGGGGCTGCGAATCACTTCAAGACGGGATTAGAGAAACCCAGGGACGACGAGCCCGGTGGTTGCTATTAGCACAGCAGTGACAATGCAATGGGCTAAGGCGGGGGGGCTGCACCCCGGTGGGATCCCAGGGAAATGGGGATTTTTTTTTTTAAAAAGCTTTTCTTAAGAAGCAGCTCAAATCTCTTCTTGCACACCAGGGAAAAATCCTGCTGGGGATTTCAGCAACCCAATATTTTGCTAAATTAGGAGCCCCCTGCCAGCTAGGCAAATAGGCAACTGTGCGGGGGATTTGGGGCTGAACCCTCTCATCAAAATTTTTTTTTTTTTTTTTTTTTTTTTTTTGAGGCTGGAGGAATAGTTTTACCAATTTTCCTGCCCATCACAAGTCACAGCACGACCTGGCTCCCACAAACAGCTTGAAGCCCCACTTGGCCTCGATTAGTCTTCCTCAAACTGCCAAGAAAAACCACTTCTCCTTGACCAGTCGCAGGAGAAAAAACATTTTGGGGCGGTTCGCCTGGTTTCCAGCAAGCCGACCCTTGCAGGTCTGAAAAGGCCTCGAGTTTCCCATTTTGCAGCCAATGAGGTTTTCCAAGCCCCATGGATGCTGAGGGGCATGTGTGCCACCTCTGAAGGGCTTTGATTTACAAACCCTCCGGGGCTTTTGCTGGGGTGGGTGGGATGCAACTCCTGGCTGCTGGTGTCCAGCTGGGAATACATTTAACCCACCAGCATCAATAAGCAGAGCTTGGGATTCAAAGCTTTTTGGTGAAGCATCCAGAAAATAGGGACTAAGGCTTATTCCCATTGGGATTTAGGATCAGTGGCCCGCAAGAGAGGCTTCCTTCACAGTACACCCTGTAGATTGCATACAGCATCCTTTTTAAAATCCTATCGTTACCTTTCAGGCTGGCTGGAAAAACAGAGAGCACAAACAGCCACAGGGATTTTCCATGCATGTGAGCATAGGTGAGAAGCACAGGGCTGCACTCGGAGAGGACCAGCCCTTACTATCAATATTTCCCTACAACCTCATGATGCCAGTGATTACAGCCGCAGCTTCCCAGCAGTATGCCCAGCCTATACCCGGGATGCTTGTTTGGGTTTTTTTTTCATATTATTATTTAAAAAAAAAAAATAATAAAAAAAAAATAGTGTGGGCTGGCCAAGAACAAAAGAGAACTGGTGGGAGCAGCAAAGTGCCTCCAAGACTTGGCGTCTCTCCTCGATTTTCCCTAGAGCGGAGCAGCCTCATCCCCCAGGCTCTGGCCAAGCTCTCACTGTAGGGATGGATCCTACATTACCTTAAAAGCCTACACCCGGGGGGGGGGGGGGGGGGGGGGGGGGGGGGGGGGGGGGGGGGGGGGGGGGGGGGGG
>JANXJC010000021.1:29871974-29887814 GCA_027564655.1 Leptodon cayanensis
CTGATATTTAAGGGACAACTAGAGTGGTGAGAGAGTGGCAGGGACTGACTCCACGTGCCCAACACACTCACGGCACAAAACTCACCTAAAATTGCTAATGTGGGAGAGAGGAGCCTGCCGTGCTGAGGAAAACCACCTTTATCAGGCACTTGCCCTCCTGCACCCCCAGACCCAGAAGCCCCCAGGCACCCAGGTCGGGCATCTTAAGGCCAGGCAATATTGCAACACCCAGACAACTTCAATTTTTCTGCTCTGAGCTTAAATCAAAGCAATTCATTAGGGGAGAGGTTGCAATTATTTTGGGTGTCTAAAAGCAGCAACTGCTTGGGAGAAGCTGCTAGCAGCTCTGCTCTCCCCTTCACCCCCAGGAACTGGTTTGGGGCTGTGGCAAGGCCAGATCCACACACTGCTCCTCTGGGTAAAGCCTTCAAAAAGGCCCAAACCCTCTGTTTTTTACTAAAAAAACCCAACAAATACAAGACTGATAATAAAGACTGCAGCTACAAAGAGAAAGCAGCTCCACTCCACCTTGTGGGCTTATTCTGTGCCCCTTGCTAAGAAGGGATCACACCTCCCATGAAATCAGCCTTCCCACCTAAGCACAGTTTTATCTTTCTGAGCAAGGCTTTGGCTGCTAGAGTTGAGTCCCAGCCCCATAGCTGGCTTAATTTTCGAGAAAGCTCCCCAAAACCACATGGGGTGTGTAAGCAGAGGAGTAGGTACCAACAAGGACTCAAGCATCGGCGCAGAGTTGCTGCCCCATCTCACTCTGGAGGCAGTGTAGAGGGAAAAAAAAGTTATATGCACTGAACTCAGCCCCCGCCATACACACTCACCTTGCTTTTTCAGTGAAGGCGTTTGCAGACGGGTTAAGGGGAGATAATACGGAGGCTTGGCATGCCAGGGAGCTGCTGCTGGGGACTGGCAGGCGAGGGAGCTTTTGGGAAGGACGTTTCTGTTTCATTTGCTTCATCTAAGCTTCCCAGAAATCTGGTAAGCAGATTTGCAGCCTAGATGCTCGCCAAATTAAATCACTGCCCTGGAGATGCCTTCTGGATGATGAGACCCAAACTCTACAGCTTCTCTCCGTGGAGCTGAGCCATCACAGCCCAGACACGGGGCTCGAAGGACTGCTGGTGCCCAGGTGCAGGACAGCCTTCTGGACACCCACGCGTCCCCGGAGGGGTGGCATTTTCCAGCGACACACAGGAACATTTGCCCAGAGGATCACTACAGGATACCCCAGCTCCATCAAGCTCTCTTTCCTGCACGTGTTATTAAGCAGCCCTGAAGCCTGGTCCTCCACAAGGGTGGTTTGGGGTTTTTTGGGGTTTTTTTGGAGGTCTCCAAGGCAAGACAAGCCAAACCACAGCCCTCACTCCACTCACTCCTGGCTTCCACCCCCAAATTCCCCTTTAAAGTTATTTTAGTGGCATTGCCCTTCTCAGCAAGGAGGCTGCAGGTCAGGCATCCACACAGAACCAAGCATCTCCAAGGGGCTGCAAAGTGGAGGTCTGGGCACCTCCTCTCCAGGGACCTGGTTTTAACCCACCTCCCCGAGCCTCTAAAGCTGCAGGCTCTGCTCTAAGGAAGACAGAGACCTTCTTCTTCCTCCTCTTCTTGTTCTTCCTCCTCCTCCTCTCTTGCCGGAGCCCTGCAGAGCCTCCACCACAGGGATTTAGGATTTATGGGGATGCCCCTCTGCATCACCCCCAAGGGTGCATTTAATCCCCAGGTCCCCACAGAGCCCACCCCACCAAGCCTCTTCCCACCCATGATGGATATGGCACCCTCAAGACTTTATACCTGAGAGGGGAACCTCCCCCAGGAGAGCTACTAAAGGCTTTCACTAATTAGCAATTAGCAGCCCTGACAAGCTCACCCTGGTCTCTCTGAAAGCAACTGAGCCTGATACTAACAAGGTTTCTTGCTAATTATAGCAGGCTAGCAAGGCTAAGCTGCCTCCTGGCCTCAGTGAGGGGGCTGCAGGCTGAAACATGGGCAGCGACCACACCGAGCTTTTGGCTGAAAACCTTTTTGAATTCCTTGTGCTCTAAAAAAAAGCTCTGGGGTTAATTCAGGACAGTGATCCCTGCTGTGCCGAGCGCTCCTCTGTTCCCAGAGACCAGGAGCGCTGAAGGATGCTGTTCCCCGCAGCTGGCTGTGCTCTCTGCTCACAAGCTGGTCCTCTCTCATTCATCATTTCGAATAATTCCTGCCAAATAATGTGGGTTTCTGCCGCGTCCAGCATTGCACTGACCTGGAGCTCGAGCCTGCAAGGAAATACAGTCCCTTGGACAAGCCTTGGGGACATCAGGGACTTAAGCAACGTGCTCGAAGACACCCAAAACCTCTGCGGCATGGCAAAAGGCTCGAGCGTGCATTCAGCCTCTCGATGGGTTTTTAACCCCTCTTGAGCTGGACTGTTAATGCAACCCCAAGCTGCTGGGTTTGGGGTTGGTGAGCGAGGCTGAAGGCTGCGTCTTCGCAGCTACTGGGCTCTTCTCTCCCTGTCCCGGCGGCTGCGTGGTCGGGCTGGCTCTTGGCTGACCGGGGTCCCTGGCAGGCGGCAGCGGCAGCCAGCTCAGCATCTCCCGAAAGCGGCTCTTTTCCAGCCAGCCCTGAGAGCCGGGCAGCAAACACCCGCTCCGGCTGCCAGACCACAAAACCCCAAGCCCAGCTCGCAGTGTTCAGCCCACTTGGGAATGCCATAAAAAAAACTAAAATTAAAGCAAACAAACAAAAAAAAAAAACCAGCCCTTGCTTCCCCTTGGCCAGCTTCTCAAGGCTTTAAAGCCCCCAGTTTTTCTCTCGCCATACCCAGAGCCGTGAGTGAAACGGCAGCCCCCAGCGGCATTTCCCATTGCTGGCATTCAGGATTTTAATTAAGATGCTGGAAAGGAGCAGTCCCAAATTGCTTTCTTGGCCTGGCCCCTCAACATGGTTCATTTTCACCCCACAGGAGGGATGTGGGTATATGAACGAAGTGGGGATTTAATGAAACCCTTGGAGACAAAGCCCTTGGCTAGATGCAAGGAGCCCCAGGAAACGTCTCTGGGAGCTGCAAGAGGGGAAGGGGTGCTCGTGCAGGTTTTGTAGCAGGGAGGGGAGGTGGGATAAGCAGTTTCCCCAGGCTGCGATGCTCCGGAGGAAGCCCCACTGTATACGTTCCCCAGGCACGCATCTCTGCCTGCCTTTTCCCCATTGCCGAGAGATGGAGGGAGCCAGGAGGGCACGTGGTGCTGGGGCTCAGGCAGAAGGTAAGGGAGGTGCCCAGACCAAATTTAAAGGGTGTATTCCCCACCGTGCACCCCTTTGCTACAGTCTCCCTGAAAGGGAAACGGTATGATAAAATAACCCTGTCCCCAAGCTCGCAGGCACGAGAGCATCGCAGGCGGTTGCTAACTCGGCTTTTATTGTCACAGGATACAGCAGCAGACGATGCAAGAGGGGGGACATGGGTGTTACACCGCAGGTCTTCCAGCACGTTCACCTCGAACGGCAACGCAGTGCTCCTCATCGGGCGGGAGGGAGGGAGGGAAACGATGCTGCGGGAAGATGCCACTCGCTGCAAGCCCTGCTCCTTTCCGTGCCTTTGCTGTCCCATTTCTGTGCAAAAAGACAAATTCTCAGGCCACAGCGATTTTCCCTTTGGGGATGGGGCAATTAGTAAGCAGACAAGGGGGTCCCTGCTAGGAGCATCATTTGCACCTCCCGGCATTGGCTCCATTGCATCCATGCTTCAAATTGCCACCCAGTGGTTTTGCTTGTGCTACACTCAGCTGAGTGCCAGGGCAAAGGCATTAACGGGAGAAGCCGCCCGGGAATACTGTTCCTCTAGGATGGAGAAGCATGATCTTAGCCTAAGGTTTCATCACGCATCAGAAATGCAGTCTGTTCCAGTTGCCTCCCCTTGGAGACAGGCTGCCCTGAGCGAGATGGCGATGCAAAAATAAGGGGCAGACTCGGCAAAGGCAGAAACCCCAGCAAAGCACCGAGGATGTGGTGCCTTCAGCCTGAGATGGAGCAGCAACATCTGCCGCCTTCGCTGCCCTTTGCCCAGGATTTTATTTACAGTGTTATTAAAGGAGAGCGCGCCAAGAAGCCTGAAATGTTAAAAAATGTTTTTTAGAAAAGCCAGGGATTAACAGGCTTTTTTTCCCCCCACTGTAAACAGATCTCTGTTTTGGTTTTAAACATGCCCTTGGTGCCAGCCTGTGAGCAGCCAGGGAGGGAGAAGGGTTCCAGCAGAGCTGGGGCCCTGCAGCTCCTCTGCAGGGGGCGGGTATGCGGGGGTCTGCCCATCTGCAGCGGCTTCAGTTCACAAACCCAGGGGAAAACCGGCATGGAAACGCAGCCCTAGGCTCTGACAGACGGACGCTGGTGGCTGCAGATGGGTAAAGCGGCTGGCCTCCGCCGCCCACCGACCCGCACGGTGGAGGGGTCTGGGGGCACTGACGGGGGGACGCCGGCAGCAACCACCCCCCCGGAGCAGCCGGCCAGACTGGAAAGGTTTTGAGCAGCCGGGGGATTTTACCCACCAGCAACACCGAGCAGCAGAAGCAACAGCTGCTTTCCCCAGGCCAGGGACGGCTGACGACAGCCCGGGAGCCAGCGCGGCCCTCGGGGTCAGCCCGGCATTGCGGGTGCAGGCCTCGGGGCACAAACGGACCCAGCAAGCTTTCTTAGGGGAGTGGGAAGACCCATACGGACGTTTCTGTCCTGGGTCTGATCCCCAGGAAACGCTTCTGAGCTTCCACGGGTGGACCCAACACCACCGAAGTCACCACGAACCACCTTCGCTACTGACTTCAGCTGCGCGGGAGGAGGAAGAGGGAGCAAAGGGGTAAGAGGGACGAAGAACATCTTCCCTGCTGACACAAAGCCCGTTTGTGAAAACCTGTGGGCTTTAAAAGGCTGTTGTACCCCAATCCCACCCTCCCCGCCTCTTAACCTGCCCCTCCTGGGAGCCAGCGCAGCCCCACGAGCTGCCCCTCGACCCTGGAGCTGAAGCAGCGGGTGCCCCGGCAGCAGGATAACCTGTCCCTCGGTCCCAGCTTGGCCGTCGCTCTCGCCTCCGCACCGGGGACGCTCACTCGGGGATGTAGTCCCTGAAGGAGTTAAAGCTGAGGCTCCGGCCGGCTGAGTTCAAGGTGGAGCTGGCTTGCATCTTGGGGATCTTCTCCATCAGCTTCGACACTGTTCTCCTCTTGAAGGAGCCCGGGGAGAAATGCCCCTGTCTCATGAGCTCCTGGTAGAGGGTGTTGAACACCGCCACGGTCTCTTCGTAGCTGTCCCGGGTGGAGATCTCATAGAAAGGAAGCTTCAAGGCTTTGGAGAGGTTTTCGCCGTCCTCCGTGGACACCATCCTGTCGAACTGCAAGTCCTTCTTGTTGCCCACGATGACCACGGGGGGCTGCTCGCTCCCGCTGCTCCGCTTGGGGCTCGAGTGGATGTGGTTGATGAGGAAACACAACCGCATGACCTCGTCGAAGCTGCACCTGTCCGTCACCGAGTAGACCACAGCGAAGCCATCGCCCCATTTGATCTTCTCCTCTATCTGCAGGGAATCCTCCTCCTGCCGGGGCAGACAAGCTCGTGTTAACACCAGGAGCCCCAACATCTCCTAAATACCAACGCCGCTGGTTGCAACCTAGAAAACCTACCAAGGGGGCCCGTCACCATCTCCCTGAAGGTTTTTGGCCTGGGCTCGCACGCGGCAGCGACTTGCAAAGCAACGCAGGTAGCCCAAGGCGGGAATTTGATGGGTTGGGCAAAATGACAGATGGAGACAGCAATCAGCCCCATCCTGATGTGGGCAAGGGGACAGCTAGTGCCGCTAAAGCGGGTACGCAAAGGCAGTGCTGTTGCTAGATGGTAAGCCAGCACAGGGCTCTCCATAGCCCGCAATCCTCGTGCGTGGTGGCTCCTTCGACCCAGCACCCTCCTGCTCCCTTGTGCTGTCTCCCTGCCATCAGGATGCTCCACAAACACGGGGAACAGAGCTGTGCCGCGCACCGGTAAAGGGAATGGGGAAATATTTAGCTGAGGCCACGCTGTAATTGTTGTTAGAGAGACATAAATTCTCCAAAACACCTTTTTTCCAAGATGAACACGTCTTGATCAACATTTCGGATACAACAGATTAAAGCTAGTGGAAGAGCAGGGATTGCCTCCAACGGCAAGTCATGCTGCCCTGATGGTATTTTCCAGGGTCAGCCAGCTACGAAACGGTGTGACCTCACCTGTCCTGCCGTATCGAGGATCTCAAAGTGCACCATCTCCCCATCAATGACAGCCATGTGTCTGTAGATCATTTCTGGAGAAGGACAGACAGAAAAGTGTGCATGAGAGAAGCCCCCGGGTAGCAAACGACGTGTTGGAGAAGTTGATTTTCACCTGCTGCAACCTACAGCCCATGTGGCCTCTGTTTCGAGTCCACATCTTGAACTGGTCCTCAGCCTGTCTCCCCACGCCTGGGAAGGGCATCCCTGCACCCACGGTGCCGAGCCCAGTGTTTCCAACAGGCAGCGGAGACCCCCAGCCAGCACCCATCCGGCTTTCGCCTTGCTGGAAATAAAAGGGCAACGGTGACCGAAGCGTTGGAGCGAAAAGGGGTCATGGAGTGATGCTTCTGCAAAGGAAGAGGGGCTCAGCAGGAGGGTATGAGAAGCTGGGTTCTGTTTTGAGACCCTGCTCATGCTCCTGACCCAGCCCTTTGCCCAGCCGGCATTCAACTCCTGCTCCGAAGCAGCGGGGGAGCGGCTCCTTTCTAGCCAAGCAATAAAAGCAGCTGCGAGGCGTGCATCTGGGCAGCTCTTCGGCACAAAAACCGCTTCGAGCTTCACTAATATCAGGCAATAAAACCAGCCAGCACTCTGCGTAGCAACCGCTCCGGGTGCAGCAGGCTCGACGGGACGCCTCGCTCTGCGCAGATGGAGAACCTCGTTCACACCGGGCTTCGTGTGCCATGCACGACAGGGCAGAAACCCGCTTGGCTTGGCCGTCTACGGGATAAACCAGGCACTTTCCCCTCCTCCGACATGGGGAAGCACCAGGTACGCTCACCGTATGGTCTCTGTGTTTTATCACATCATATGGAGCGAGCCCAACAGGAGGAAGAAGCAGCAGGCAGAGAGGAAAAACGAATTGCGCTCTGGGGGAAAAAAGCATCACTCACCATAACAAGCAAGGAGCTGGGATGTAAAGGACAGATGGGGCAATGGCAGGGTTGTTTTTCAAACCAAGCCTTTCCCTGGGGTCCCCTGTGAACCAGCTGGGTTAGAACAACACAGAGACTCCCCAAATTTCCCAGCCTGGTGGGTGACAGCGGGAGTTAGGCAGAAGGATGCGCAGCCAGTGACCGGTCATTTCTGGGATACTTCAGCAGGGATGCAACTTCAGTGCCCAAAAAAACCTCAAACCCAAATGCAAAAAATTCCCCCAAACCTAGAAGACAGGAAAGCACTAGCCACTGCTCCAGTGGCTTAGATACCTCCTTCCCCTTAAAAGCCACCTCCCAGCAAATTGCTCGAGGATGAGTAAGCCCGCTATGTGCTGTGCTTCCTCGTGCAATGCCGATGGCTCACCCCAACAGATTTTGCCTTAACAAAAGAACAGAAAAGGAAAAAGGGATGCAAGAGCCTGGGAGCTGCTACGATGGCTGGTGGCTCTGACCGCTGCCAGTCTGGTCAAGGAGGAAGAGGAGGGAATACGGTGAGTTTGGGAGCAGAGTTGGCTCTGCCAGGAGCGGCACTGGGTGCACCAGAGTCTCCAGGCTGAGCCAGTGACGGGAGCGAAAGCAACAACAAAAAGGACTTTACCTACCTAGGGTTGGGTCATAGTCTCCAATGAATCTCCTGGTGATGAATCTTACAGTCAATGCTGTAAAAAAACCACAACAAACCCAGTTATAGTTGTCAGATCAAACTGCAGAAAACCATCAGCTGATTGAGGCAGGAGGGGTGGAGCAAAGACCTGCCCCAGCCTCCCAGGAAAGCGCCCGTGCGGGCACCAGGAGAAGACATCCCAGCAGCGATGCTGCAAACCCAGCCCCAGGAGGACCAGGTTATTGCAGGGTTGGGAAAAGTATCTTCAAAGGCACCCAGACAGGCTGGGTCACTGCTGCATGCTGGCCGGGGCTGCCCTGTGATGATCAGAGAAGACTACAATAAAGCAGCAAATTGCCAGATCTTGGTGGCAAAAGGTGAGGGTCAAGCAGGCTGGGAAAGGATCACAGTTGCCCAGGTGGATTGGTGCCTTGGACCAAGATGGTTACAAGCCCTCTTTTCTCCCCCCTCGGATGACAGGGCAGCCCCGTGCAGGCTGTCCTCCACCTTGCTTCACCCCGTGTACTATGTGGGAAAACATGTCAGGATGGGCAGGAGCCCACCCAGGCTGACAGCTTACACCTCACCGCTCCTACGCAGCCTAAAACATTCCCAGAGCTTGCAGACATTGGTCGTTTCAAAACAACCTCGCTGCAGCCCTGAGAAAAGGCTAGATGCTATTTGCATGTTCTTTGCAAACATTTACGTCGAGGACCGAAACCCACCGCACGACGGGACGCCCCAGGCAGAGGAAGGGGTCTCTGCCCAGCTCCATGAGCAACTCGCCAGGCACCTCTGCCCAAAGCTGCCTGCTCATCAGCAGCAAAACGCCCGTCACATCCACGAAATGCAGCCCAAAGGCAATGGAAAGCACCGATGGCCCTCCTGAGACTGGCAAACCCGATCTCTCGCCTTGCCGGAGCACAGCAACCTCTCCTGCACTGCTGCTGTCAGAAACATCCTTCCAGGTCGCATGGAAGCGGCAGCTCGAGAGCCCCAAAAGCAGCAGAGAGAGGTGGTCGGGCTCCGCAGGAGGCGGCCGAGGCGGCAGGAGTTCCACCGCGCTCGGCGGACGGCAGCAGGTGAAGTCCAGGCAGAGCCGCAAGCTGCGAACGCACCCAGACCTGCAGGCGAACGGCAGATCCTCGCACGTGGAATTCACTTTCCTGCATGGTCAGGGTTGATAAATTGCATTTTCTGGCCTTGATCCTGCAAAGATTTATGCACGTGCTTAAGTTTTATGCCGGGTGAGCGATCCCCTTGGTGGCCTCCAGCCAACCACTTTCCAACACCAAGGTCAATGTGGGGGCAAGTGGGTGCCGGGCCAGGCTCTCCCTCTATATCACCGGCACTGACGGTATAACTGCCTGGGTGGGTCTCATGAATTTCAGCCCTGTTTGTTTAACCTGACCCAGGCACATTGCACAGAGACAGGAAGGTCGTTGGCACCAAATCTCATGAAATTCATCAAAAGGCCAAAGTCGGAGGAACACAGGGCATGGCAAACCCGGAGGTCCTCCTTACGCCAGCCACATGGTGCAGCAAAACCAGCCCTGGAAAGGCACCCGGCAGCATTAGGAGCTGGGGGAGCACGAGCTGAGCAGATATCCCAAGGAGCAGCCCACCCCTGGGCGGACACATCACCTTCCTGCCGTGCCTGCGCCTGGGAATTCACGTCCCCAGCACGGGGATGCGGAGCACAAGCGGGGACCGCTGACTCGCTTCCATCCTTGCAAGGAGTCCCCTTGCCGCTCCTGCCGCAGCTCTCCGGCACGCAGGGGGAGGAAGCAACCCCCCGCTGCGAAAACACCCCTGCCCCTTCTGTCTGCTGGCACGGCATCAACATGCAGATCGAAGCATTTGGCCCGATTTTTCCTCCTTGCAAGGGCAAGGAAAGGAGGAACAGCCGCAGCACGGCAGTGTGGGCAATTAAACCCCTCTTATCCAATTACCACAGCTCCCTGCACCAGAGACTGGGAGATGCGAAGCCCAAATTACACGCTAATGCTAGGCTGGGTGGAGGTCTGCTGATGCTGGAGGCTTGCCTGATAGCTCCATCAAACATGGCAAAGGCTTTCTCCTCGCTGGGGAAAAGTACTGCCTCTCATTGTCTCTCTCCATCCAGCCAGGCTGAAGGAGACAGACCTCAGCTCCAGAGCAAGGGCTTGTTTGAGGTGGGCAAGCTCTCTGGGGACTGAAGGAAAAAAAAAACCAACAGAGAAACTGCTTATATTTTTCTGTAAGGGGTAGCAAAAGCTTTGCTATTGTGCAAGGTCTCTAGATGGGTATTTCCAGCAATGGGGACAGCAGGCAGGGCCGAGGCTCAGCTGGCAAATAGCCAGGAATGGGAAACGGAGGGGGGAAAAAGCCAAGGCTTTCTAAGTAACGAAGCAATTTGGAGGTGCTGAAAATCCTGCTGGTCTGAACGGGGCAGGGAGGCAGCCAGAGCGTACCTGTCACTCCTGCTAACAGAGCATCAAGCTTTGCTAAATGTCCCTGGTGTGGCCAAAGGGCCACAAAAACGCATCTGTCCCTGCCCTGATAAGTGCTGGGTTTTATCACGGTCTCCCGCTCCAGAGCTGGCACGCGGGGAAGCCTCCCCCGGCACCGCAGCAGCCCCAGGGCCACGGCAGGACCATCGCGGGCCCCATGCCGGCACCCTGGGTGGCACAGGGAGGTGACAAGAGGAGACCGGTGCTGGTGAAAATGGGCAGAAGCAGCTGAGATGCCACCAAGCTGTTGGCGAGACGCTACCGAGCCGGCTTCGTTACGGGAAGAGTGCGGCGAGGCTAGCGGCATCCCAAGGGAGGATGCAGGAACACGGCGCTGAAGAGCTGGCCGGAGACGTGTTTTTGCTTTGAAGCAAAGCTGACATACTTTTTACTTGACTTTTCACACCTGTGACCTCAAGCACCCCATGAAAAAGCCCCAGCAGAGCTGCGAGGAGGCCGTGATGCTGGGGCTGAAGGGGGGATACTGGAGAGGCGAGGAGGAGCGGGTGGTGCTCGGCTGCCGTCCATTTACCAGCAGCGGAGAACTTGTCTCCAAGGCTATGCCAGGGGCTCACGGCACGACAACTCCTTTGCCCGGCAAGGGAAGCCCATGGCTTGGAGCCTCTGACTGCAGAGCGCGAGCGGTCACCCCTGGGCTTTCACAGGGAAGGACGAACAACAGCAAAGCCGAGGTGCTGTTCAGCCACACACAGAGCGAGGGCACGACGTACAGGGCCTGCGGTGGCTCGCTAAAATGGGTCGTCTCATCCAGGATGGGATAATTACTGGGTGGCGGTGATTCGGCAGAGAGCGGCGGCCGCGCAGAGGAGGCGGGTCAGCTCGGCTCGGACCGAGGAGAAACTGCAGCTCTGGCTGCCGGGGGATAATTCGGGAGCAGCCCCGTAACGGCAGTGCTACGGGAACCTGGCTCTGGGTCGTGGAGCTGAAAAAGCAACGGAGCAAACGCAACAGGACGTTCAAACATTACACCTCGTCTGCTCAGAAAACATCAGAGAAGGCGGTGCAGGATCCAGTCCTTGAAACTCCTCGGTGCTGGAAGAGCTTTCGCATCAGCAGGAGAAGCGACCAGTCTTGAAAAGAGATCGCTGCAGGTGACCAACTGCATCTCCTGATATCCCTTCTGCTGGCAAAGGGCTCCCTGGCCAAGGTCAAAGGCTTATTTTTCTACTCTCCTTCACCTCCATCCCCAGACTCCAGAATCTCTTTCTGCAGGGAACTGCCTTTAGGATGCAACAGGGTGGACTTGGAAAGCACTAGTACCTCTGAAAGCAGCTCTCCACCCTCACAGAGCGAGCGAGCTCCCCTCTGGCTCTCAGATCTTCCCTACAGAGCAAAAAGGGGAACTGCATTTTGGGGAGAAAAGTCAGCAGCAGCACAAACACCCTCTCAGATGTTGTTTCAGAAATGCCTTACTCTTTGCCTTTGGAAAGAGTGAGGCAACACAACTAATCTTCACACTTGGTCCTCGAGGTCTAAGCTGATCCAGACGACTTCCAGGCTGCCTCCATGCGCAGGAGCCGATCCCTGCGCCTGATGCTGCAGATATGCCTGTTCAAAGCAAAACCCTCCACAGGGCCTTTTGTACGTAACATCTTTTCAACGCAGCTGCTTCGAAAATGCACCGTTGATGCTTGGGTGTGATTTTCTGGTGTAGACAGAGAGAGCCGTGGTTTGGAGGCTGAAGGGAGCGCAGGAGCACAGCTAATGGAAGTGATGCTTAAGCCCTTCGAGGTGTTAATGACGGTAATAGGTATGGACAGGCTGTGCAGGGACAGGAGTGAAAAGCAGCGGAGAGGCTGAGAGCTGGCTTGGAAAGGCAACAGGAGCAGAAAGTGAAATTGGTGGAAAATGAGTGGGAACAGGGGGAAAAAAAAAAAACAGCGAGAGCAAGGCAGGAGTGCAGAGCCCAGGAGGGACAGGATGGAGAAGCTGTGCCCCAGGTGCCAGCGCAGCAGGAGGAAGGAAACAGAGCAGGAGTGCGAAGGGAGAAGAAACCTCACCAAAACCAGGACAAACCCCCTCAAAAGCACAAGATACTGATGACAAGCTAACACCAGGCAGGGCTGATGCACGCCCGCACCGAGCTTGCTTTCCCCATGCAAATTCGGGGGCAGTTTGTCCCAGCTGGCCATCAGCAAATGTTCCCCCACATCTTGCCGCTGCACATCCACACCCTGCCGGTCAGGATCTGTGCATTTGCCCTGGGAATGTGGCTTCCCACCTGAGCCGGGCTTTCTGCTTCTTCAGCCCCAGCATCTCTGCCCCAAGCAGCTTCCCCTGCCCTCCTACACCTGCCCGGCTCCTGCTTGGGGGATTCACCATCCTCTCACCTTCCAAGCCGCCTCTGGGTTTCAAACCCTGCCCGTCAGAGAAGGGATTTGATGGAACAAGCATGTAATTTAGCAAAACTGCTCTGTGGAGATAACCAAGGACCCCCCAGGAAGCATGTATCAGCACCTTCAAAGAGGTGGCCAAATTATCAGGGAGAGAGTGAGACAAGTCAGGTTGAATTTCTAGAAAGCACCTGATTCTGTGTCATATGTTAGGCAGCCACCCAAAGCCAGAGCTCATGGTGTTGTTTGAGAAGAGGAGCCAATTAAATTGATTAAAAATTGGCTGGAACGCAAGAACACAAGCAAAGCTGCCAATCGGAAGAAGTGGATGCAGGCAGAAAACGTCAGCACATCCACGCAGCCTTATAAGGAATTTTCTTTTCCCCATCTTGAACACAAGTAACCTCAGAAAGGTCTCTCCTTGGAGAGCCTCACAGCTGAAAGGGTTAATTTTACATTCAATTTGGTCTCTAGGAATGACTATGGGATGGCTCGACGCGTGATTAACCTGCCATCGTAGGGATGGGCTGGGTATCTCCAGGATCACATTGAGCCCTGCACGCCCACGTGCTGCTCTGTTTATGCTGCTGCATAACACGTCTCTGTTGCGAGTGTAACGGCTTACAGCATCAATTCATCTTTGGTTCGTGTTTTGTAAAGCAGAGCTTTCCTCTGAAGTATGGCAAAGTTTACACTGGCTAGCATCAACAGCAGAAGACAGAAGATAACGCAAGCTCTGGCTGGGCTGGATTTAAGCCTCCCGCAGGTGATTTACACAGCCTGGGCCAAATCTTTAAACTACCGATGGGGTTCAGCCGCGGGTCTGCACCCAAACACGCCCCTGCTCAGAGGATCTGGGACCTTGGATTGCCAGATCTTGAAGATTTCCCAACTGCTCCAAAAAATCAAACTCTTTTGCTGAGAACTGCGTGGATTTTTTTCCCCCTTTTGCAGCTGCTTGGATTTTCATTGCCCTTTTGATTGTTCGCCCCCTCAGCTCTCCCAAGCGGGTGGGTGCCAACAGCTCACCCGGGTGATGCTCCGGCGTGGGGTCCGCTCACAGCCCTCCCATCCCACCAGGACCAGGAGCTGGGCAGCTCAGGGATGGGTTTGGATGAAACTCGCCTTCACCCTCTCCTGCTTCCCCTCCCCGAAACAGGGGAACCCCATGCATCGCACCCCATCCTCTCCCGGCCAGCTTGGGCAGCCCCATCTCTCCCATGCCTTGGGGACCAGGCACCTCCCGCAGTCCGTCCTGCCCAGCCCCACGGGAGCTCGAGCGATGATGCTGATGCTTTTGACTCCTTCCTCGCATTTCACACGCGGGTCCCTCAGGCCAGATGCTCACGGTCCATTACCCAGGCTGTTAACTGCCCCGCCGGGCAGGGGAAAGCACTTAGAGGTTTCCTCACTCCCAGCTGCATCTGGCACAGGGGCTCGGAGGCAGCAGGACCCTGCAGCTCGGGCACAACACCCAGGGAAGATGACACTCTGTTCCCTTGCAGGAGAGGACGTGCAGGACAGCACCCAAGGGGACAGAGATGGGAGAGCCCTGCGCCAGGGTGGCTGCCAGCCTGCGGGGATCGCATGCCTGCTGTTCCCAGGGACTGCTCCCAGTTCCTGGCACGCTCCGGCTCTATTCTGCATGAGCCAGGTATCGATTACCTCCCTCTGCCCTGATTTCACAGCCTGCGTTACGATCGCAGCCCAGAAACGTGCTGCTGAAGGGCACGAAGGTTGCAGGCACCCATGGAGCTGAGCCGCTACAAGGCAGAGCCTGCAGGTCGGCCCCGGGCGATACCCAGCCCTGCGGTGGCAGCCAGCGGGGAGGGCACTGGGGCCGAACCCGGCTGGAGGAACCTTTAAAGACCCTCGGCATGATCCGACCCTACGGAGGAGCCGCAGTGGCCTCTCCCTTCCCCATAGGAGAGGCCCAAAGCTCCCAGGCGCCTGCTCCACGCTGGGTGGGATTAACGCCTGCGGGGGAAATACGTATGTGCAGGCTGGGGTGCGGGGCGAGCCAAAGCACTTCGTACGCTTTGTACAACCATCGCTCGCATGGCTTCATCTGCTTGCAGAGGCTTTGAGGCCAAACGCTGTGCGTGGACCCCCCGCCAGTGCTCTGGGTACGCCCGGAGCTGAGCCCCATTTCTGTGCTCCCGCTCCCTGGTGCTGGGCTGCTGATCGAGATCTGGGAGTTGCCTCCTTTAATTTAAACAGAGAAATCGTGATTTTTCACTAATGCCGGGCAAGAGGCTCGCCGGTTACTGTATATGGAAACGCAACTTCAATGGCACCAACAGCCAAAGCTGCTGGCCATGAGCCAGGCAGAGGTGCCACTGCCGCAGCGTATTTAAAGGTTATGCTTTTTCCAGAGCGGCAAGCCAGCGGGACGTTGCCCTGTCCCCAAGGACGTGGCAGCCCCGGCCATGTCCCCCCCGAGCTCTGCGTGGATCCCTGCTCCCCTGCCCCGCTGCAATAAAAGCAACGTGGACCCGTGCAGACGCGCACCTTTCCTTGCCAGCGACCGGCACCTCTCGGCCGCGCTCGTGGCACGCTGGATGCTGCGCAGAAACGGAGCGGAGGCCGCCTTCGCCCCTGGGTGCTCGCAGTCTGGGGTAGGGGAGCGGGAAGGGGTGGAAGGATGGTTCCCCGGGCAGGAGTGGGGGTGAAGGAGGGAGCTCAGGTGCTCCCGGCTCAGCATCCCAAATCCCCACCCTGGCAGCCGCAGATGGAGAGCAGCGAGCAAAGCGCAGGGAAAGGGATTTTTTCTGAAGGAAAACTAAATGCAGCGCTGTTAACAGGCGGCTCGGCCAACTCGCTCCCTTTGCTAGAAACAAGCACCAAACTCGAAGTACCCGGTAAAGCACAAACCTGAGCTCGGCTTTCCGTCCCGAAAGCTCCCACGGTCGGCAAAATCCCACCCCGACCCCCTGCCCTGGGCTCCCCACGCAGCCCACGACCGCTCTGCCACGGACCCCCCATCGGGACGAGCCCCTGGCTGCCCACCGCTAAAACTCGTGGGGAGGAGGGTGGGGGGAACCTCCGTGCCCTTAAACATGAGGGGCTCACCTGGGCCATGCCGCGGCCCCCCCGGAGAAACTCCTTCCCCATCCCGGCTTTCTGAAACGGCCCCCGCCTGCTGCCCAGCCCCGGCTGGACCCC
>JANXJC010000021.1:29887856-29971969 GCA_027564655.1 Leptodon cayanensis
GAGGCCGGGGGGATGCCGGGGGGAGGCCGGGGGTCCCCCGTCCCCGGGGAGGGATGCCGGAGGGATGCCGGGGGGATGCCGGGGGTCCCCCGTCCTACCTGTCTTGCCCACGGCGCTCTGCCCCAGCACGACGAGGCGCAGGGAACGGGCCGGGCTGAGGCTGACGGAGCGGCGCAGGGGCCGCGGGAAGCTCATCCCGACCCCGGGGCCGGGGCTCGGCCGCTCTCCCCGCTCCGCCGGGCGCCGCACCGGCGGCTCCGCCCCGGGCTCGGCCCCGCGGCTCGGTGCAGGCGGTGCCCGTGTGATGCCCACCTCCGCCTCCTCCCCCTCCTCCTCCCCCTCCTCCGTCCCCGCCGGGCAGCGGAGGCGGCCGGTACCTCGTCCCGGAGGAGCCGGGCGAGGGACGCTTCGCGCCTCAGTTTCCCCGCAGGCAAGCAGCCCTGCGGGGTTCTCGCCGGCACCCGTGGGGCAAAGGAAAGGCAGCTGCTGGCCTGGGGAGCTGCTCACCTGAAAGGGGGCAAAGCCAGGAGAGAGCGGGGAAGCGGGGGAAACACGGCCAGGGTGCTGCCCCCCCACCCCCGGTTCCCTGCACGAAGTCACGATCTCGTCTTCGGCCGCTTCTGTGTGCAAGACAAGTTAATAAAGACAAGTTGGCTTAGCCCCCAGACTTTCCCCTCGTCCCATCTTTCAGGTGCAGTTTGGTCCTCACCAAAGGCGGCCGGGCAGACCCTGCTCCCTTTGCACGGCCGGTAGCACATCCAGCACGAGCAAGGCAAGGAGCAAATCCTGGCTCTGCACAAATCAGCGATGAAATCCCCATCGATATCAAAGAGCTAAGACTTCACATCAGGCCTGGAACCGATCTTTGCACACGCTTTGGTGCAGCAGCATCGCAAGGCTGTTAAATAACAGCGAAAGGCTGTACCCAAGAGCAAGGGGTTACGTGTGAGTGTGTATATACAAGTGCGGGCACAGGTAACGTGTAACTGCTCAGAGCAGCAGCTGGAGCAGGCACGGATGGGTGTTGTGGGTGCACAGAGTGCTGGGAAGAAAGGAAAAGACCTGCAACATCTCGACTCTCTTCAGCAAACTCCAGGACGCAGCTTGCCCGTGCAGCACAGATGCACGGATGACACCAGCACTGCAAACTCCAGCAGAAGGGACCTGACCAAGGGTGCAGAGCAGTCAAGCGCCTGTGCTAGGGATTCGGCCTCTCTTCCAAAGGCTTTAGTCATTTCTCTGGCATGGGGATCTCTTTGCCTGACCATCTCGGGTGACTCTGCTTGCAGCAGAGCACAGACCATCCCTGCCGCCTTGGATGGTGCTCAAGGTAACACGAAACCCACCCGATATTTATAGACCGCATCATGTGTTGAAAGTAAACATCACTGATGCCTACAGAAGATATTAGTACACAACCAGCACCTAAGTGGGTGTCTCACCTCGAACGGGGAGAAGGGTTATCGAAAGTATTGCTGCTGCCAACGGGAGAGCTGTAGCTGTTAATTGCTGCTGGGACAAAGTCTGGCTGGAGAGAGGGGCCCTGGATAAAACAGGGACTGTCCTGGGAGGGCTCTCCTTGGAGGGCAAGCAGACCTCACCCAGAAATTCATCTTGCCATGGCAAGCTGGTGTGTGCTTCCCTGTGTGTGTCTTTCTGTGCATCGGCCTCTCGCGACAACCGTGTTCCCGCACCGCTTCTCCAAAGCTGACGAGAGACACGTTCACAGCTTGACTACATCTGGAGCCCAGAAGCCAACAGCAAGAGCAATAAACCTCAGATTTCAGGACAAAAGCCGATTCCCAGCTGGGGAAGAGGGGGGGCTGTCAAGAAAAAGCAGCCTCCGTTATGTTCCTTTCCTATTTTTAGCCAGATTTCTAAGGAAATGAGATGTCTGCAATCAAGTCCTCTGTCTTGCCTGTCCCTCATCAATACCATTTCTGAATACATTGCCCAATTTCAGCCAAATCTGACAGCGAGGGAGAAGCCGTAGAAAAAATTCTTTTCCTGCAAGTTTTGTGACAAAAAATGGTCAAATCTCATGGAAAATCAACCCTTGCACTTTGGAAGGCAGGAACCAGCTGGCAGGCTCCTGGCTGGAGGAATCCAGAATAACTATTTCCACTGCTCCCAAGGGCTGTTCAGATTCCTCTTGCAAGAGAGTCCCATGCAGCAGGAGCGTGCTGCCCTCACCTCTTGGTAAAGCAATTGGCACCGCAACCTTGTTGTGCCACGCTGGAAGCCGAGCAGTCCCAACTTATCTATCTCTACCTGCCTTAACTCTGATTGTGTTAAAAGGGCATGGATTTGCAGGGATGCGAGAAGAAGCGAACAAGAAGGATGGACTATAAGATTGAAGCACAGCGTCAGCGTAGCTGCATTCACATCCCAGCCCTGCCACAGACTTCCCATATCACCTTGGGAAAACCACTTCGCCTCCCCTGTTCTTCTGCAGAACTGAACCCCTGCACTCGCAGCCTCACCACGGTAGCCCGTCAGTTCCCACACATATCTCCCACACGTCAGGAGGGAGAGGGATGCATGTGCCTCGCAGTCCACAGTTGCTGCTAGTTGCACATATTCAGAATATCAAAAAAACCCCAAACCTCCCCCTTGCAGAGCTTTTCCACTGAGAGGCCTCCCCGCAATGGCAGAAAAAATGATGCTGTCTTGTCTTTTTCTTCCAGCGCCAAGGAAAAAGACAGAAGATCTACCCTCGGGAAAATCCACATGGCCCTGCTATGAAGTCTAGCAAGTAAGGAGATCCCAGGTTGGACTTTGCAACTCTTTCAACAGGCCTTTTAGACTGGTCTCAGCAGTGAGTGAGTGAGCATCCTCCTTTGCCCATCCCGGTTCCCTCTTTGGTTATTTTTGACCAGCCGCGGCACAGTTAAGCATTTCAAAGACATTATATATCCCAAGAAGGTTTCACAGAAGTGGACTGAAAGGAGGGAAGGCTCAGCCTTATCCTACAGAGAAAAAAAACATACAGGAGATTCATGGTAGATGCTCTCAGCATAGAGAAGGCATCTTTCAGCTCTGGGGTGACCTTAGGCAAAGTCCATCAAGCTCAAGAAAAGAGCCCTAGGCGACCGTCGATCTTTTGTGCTTAGACCCTCACTGACCTCCTTCTCTAAACCTCTAAAGGCTCTTGCTGGAGAACACAACGGCATACCTAGACACTTGCCTGCGCATCCAAGGGCAGCTCTCACCAAACCAGCTCTGCAACGTGCAAGTGTTATTGAAACACAGAGTGCTGTTCTTGCAGCAGAGCCCCCAGAGGAGGCGCGGGAGAGGTGGTTATTTCCATTAAGATGATCTCCTATACTTCTTTAGCCTTCACGACAGAATACAAGCATTCAGCAGAGTCCGCCCAAAACTCTTTTTGGTGGTAAGTATTTAAATCCAGCCAAGCGCAGAGTGATGGTATGCTTAGATAGCCCACAGCAGAGCTTTGAAGGAGAAACATCTCTGGCCAGCTTGCATCCAACTTCCTTCTCTCCCTCCAAAACACTGTGTTGTTTCGCTTACCTCAAAAACAGAGATAGGAGCAGACTGACTTAGACCAGAACTTGTGTAAATTTGTTTCTTTTTCATCCTTGATTTAAGGCAACAAACCTAAGAGTGCTGCAATTCACAGTGTTATGCTCAGCTCCAGCCCAGTGAAGTGCTGGCCTTGGCGATCACTAGATAACCACATACTGCTGCAGACCCTCCTGACGAGATGAGGAGCTGAAGGCACCGCTCAGAGAGAAAACAGCTCTACACCTTTCAAAGCCATCTCCCATGACCAGGCTGGATTGGACTGCTGTGACCCTCCAATCCAACTGCTTCAGAGATGATGCAGAAAAATATATCCTTGACTTCTTTAGGAGAAGCTTGGCTTGGGCCCCAGAGCTGGTGGGTTTATATCCCTGACAGCACATCTGGGGACCACCCAGAGAAACTCCTACTCACCTCAGGCACAGATCTCCTTGGCGTGGTGGGAAGCCATGTGTCTTCCAACACGTGCACTCAGCACCGGTGCCTACATGGTCCCGCATTTGCTGGGGACCTTTCAGCTGGATGACAATGGAAACACAACTTTATCATCTGCAATCACTGAATAAGCCACCTCCAGCGTAACAAAGCACCTGCGGCGGAGCCAGATGAAAGTAGGTGGAGTAGATATTGTTTTCTGTTGAAATATTTGTGGTCAGGCTATTCCATACTTGCCGTTTTTTAAAGATGTGGAGTCTGCACCGGGAAAGAGGCCAAAGGCACCCATGAATCATGTCTCTGCAAACAAAAATCCACCAGAAATAAGAAGTTGTCCTAAAGCAGACAAAGAACCAAATCACCTCAGGCTGTAGCCTCAGATCGTGGGAGTCCCATACCATGGTCCAAACTAAGTTCCTGCCAGATCATTGGCTATTTTGAGACCTCCCCCAAAAAATTGAACTGTACTGCTTCTGAAAGAGAGAGAAGTGGTATGTTTGTTTTTATTTAGGAAAGGAAGATAAAAGCAAAGCTGGTCCCTTTTCTCTCCATTAGATGATCTGAAGGTGTGGGATGCTAGAAGATCTATGCAAAAACCAACTCACTTTCAAGCTGACTTTGGAGCCTGCACCCTGTTTTCAAAAACAACCAAGGTATTTCAAAGCTTTGGTCCCACAATGTTCAGCTCACTTCCTGAGCATCCACTTGAAGGACTCAAACCCCATGTTTCCAACTCACTATCACATTTAATTGTCACTCATGAATGACTATACATTGTTCCTATCGAGACAATACTGCATGTGGCAAGCTTCACTGCTAGCATGCCTCTTGAGAGTTAATGTCGGACGGGGCCGTCAGGGAATGCTCTCCAAGAATATAACTGAAGCCACACCACCCTGTCAATAAACATATTTTTGGTTGCTATAGCAAAGCCAGCATGCAATTAAAAAGTGCTCTCAGACTTCAGGGCCCTCTCCTTTCTCAGCGGCTTTGCAGACTCGCTCTGTTCCTACCAAAATCAAACACTGACTTTGCTTCAGCTGTGCGAATGCTGCATTAGCAGCCAGGCAGAGACACGGCAGGAGCAGGAACACGGATCCCAATAGCTTCTCCCATGTTCTATAAATAGGGAGAGAGAAAATAGATGAAAGGCACCTAGCCCCAGTGCTTGCTCACGCCCAGGCTTGCTGGCCACTGTCTGCCTTCTCCACAAGGGCTTTGTATCAGACAGGACCCGGTGGTGAAACATTCATTCCCTTTCTCATTAAGAAGAGGGGGCTATTTTTTTGGTCACAAGAGACAAGAAAACCTCTAGTGCAAGAGAAATCAAACCAACGCAGTGTCCTGGTGTTACATTCTGTCTGTTGCTGATTTCTAAAGCGTATTTCGACACACAGCCAAAACGTGGCTAGATCATGCTGAGAAAATAAATCTGGCTCCACATAAGAGTTCAAAGACGCCTTTGCAAAGCTGACAGGGGAAAAAAACACACCAAAGGGGCATATTAACAGCATTTACCTTCCACCCCGGAGGCCCAAACAACATGTCCTAAGAACTTGTCAAGCTGCTTTGCCACTTCACCTGGATAAACGCCTGCAGCTCATGACATGGTAGAGCATATGAATGTTAAGCAGATCCAAATATCATAACCAAGTTGCTAAATCCCTTTGCTGGCCCTTGGGTCCCAAAGAGAGAGTTTCATGCACTTTCATTTTTCTGCAGAAGCTGGCCGTTGGGAAGAAAGGATGCTGACGCTTACCACGTCTATCTCACTTCATTAGGCTGCACAAATAATGGATCCTCACAACGGGAAGCCTTCACGCTGTGAGAAATGGCATTGCTTGTGAAGCTTATTTTAGAACACAGAACAACTCGCCAAGAGAAGGAAAAGGAACGCCATCAGGTAGGTAATTTAAAACTTATCCAGACAGGGCTCTGGAGATACGCTGCAGAAAGCTATCCTGTAGGATGACCAGCATGGGCCGTTTCCCCTTCAATCACGATGATGATCTTATTGTCAGGATGCAAAACCCAAATCCAAGCACCTCAAATCCTGTTGGAGGGTTTAGAAGAACAGCATTAGCCTTTTAAATGATTGAAACCTTGCTCTAAACCAACTCCTGAAAGCATCTGTATCTGAGGGGGAGGGGGAAAAAAAAACCCAGCCACAAATGAATTAAGGTGCTACGGTCCATTGCTCTTAAAAGGGCAAAGGATGAGGTCACAGCTGAGCTGACATTCAGCCAGGCCAGCAGTTCATTGATCTCTTGTGCAACAGCACGTACCGTTTGCTGCCACGGCGCACTCTTAATTAGGGCTTGGCTATACATCTCCCTTCGCTCTTCCAGAGAGGTAACAGAAAGGGGGAGCGAGGGGTGTCCTGGGGGGATGCACTGCCCGCCTGGGATCCAGAGAGCCACAGAGCCAGGAATCCATTCATGCTCAAAACGGGGGGACACGAGAGCGATGCAAGGCCAACACAGAGCTGGCAGAGAAGCAAAGGCACCTCCTGACAAGTCTTTCCGAACAAACCTCTCAGCAGCCCAGCTGGCGAGAAAACAACGCTTCCTTATTGTGGAAAAATGTCAGTGTTGCAAAGCCTGTTGTCCTTCTGCCGGGGAATGAAGCAGAGTCCTACCAACATTCTTCGAAAGCACGAGAGAGAAACCAGAACAGCCAGTGGCTTTGTGGCCAGCGGGCAGGGAGCACGCACTGGAATTCGGGTCTGACTCAGAGCAGACGGATGCCCTCCACTCCGGCTCTCGAGCCTCCCTCTGGGCAGCAAATCCTTATTTACACAAAGTTAAACAGCACCGAGGGGAAATTATGGGGGACAAATGCCGCAGTTTTGCTTTAGAGGCGCTGGATGGCAGGAGCTCAGGTCTGGTTCTCGTCTAACCCATGTGGATGCCTAATCTTTAGAGACTCTGGGCAAAGCATCTCTCAGATTCCACCCTGATCTGACGTGCTGTCCAACAAGATGTTTTGTCCTAGCAGATAAATTTCCACCATGAATCAGTGCTTGGCGGAGGGGGTGGGGGGAGAAGCCTGCTTTGTGGAGAAATTTCTGCTCTTAAACTATTTAAGTGTGGCAAATGACATTTAGCAGCCAGAAAGAGGATCACAAGTGGCCACCCCCCAACAGGTGAAGCTAAATGGAGACTTGCGACTTCATTCCAGAGAAGAACTGGGGATTTCTGCTTCCACTCGGAACAGCAAAAAGCTTTTTCTTTAAATTCCCCTGAAGAAAATGTAAAAAATAATCCTCAGTCTGAATGCATTATTTCAATAAAACCTGAATATTTTGCTCTGATTTTATATTATAAGATTTTCAAAACAAAACCCAGGACTTCCTGATATTGGTCGAATTTTCCCTTGCTGCCCAAATTGCCCTTTTCTCACCCAAAAATGCTGTGAAGCCACCCTAATTTCACAAAGTATCTCACTTGGATTAGAATTACATTTCCCAAGGGCTTTGTCGGGGTGGACCAGTTTTACAGAGGAACTTAAGACATTTGCTTTTTCTTTTGAATCAACACTGGCCTCTTCCTTCCATATTTCTGAGCCTTGAAGTCGCTCTTGTTATTTTCAAGTGTTCATAACCAGGAAGGACAGAAAATTCCCCCTACATCCTCTTAAAGCCAAGACATGCATGCTGTGTCTTAGCCCCAGCACTCACATCCCTTAAGAAATGCAGAGGGACTGTGAGGTTTCTAGTAAAACTGCTTCAGCTGGCAACGCTGCTTCCGCTGTGGACTGTGAGCAATCTGTAACTGGTAGGCAGTCACTGCGATAGTCTTCATGCCAGCCTGCAAAATATTTCCACTCACTGCAGTGTGCTGGGATCTGTGGTCCCAATGCAGAACTGGAGCCACCTTTGGGAGAGGGGGAAGGAGGTGGGAGATGATTTTTGGAGGAGAGGTACCCCCACTGCCTTCCATTTGTAAGAGCTTGGAAACAAGGATGCAACAATCAAAGCTGGTTGCAGAAAGGTCCCTGCCTTCGTATTACCTTTAGCTGTTTAAAATCTAGGTGTCCAGCCTCCTTGTACAGTCAGTAGAGAAGGAACAGCATCTCCCAAGGGCTGTTCGTGCCAGACGATCCTAAAGGGGAAGAGATGAGTCAGCCTCTGCAGATGACCATCTCACTCCAGCAACTAGAGAACTAGCTTAACCCAAGCGTGCCTGGATCCTTCTCTAGCTGAAGTCAGGCAAGACGAAATGCAGCCTGAGCCATCAAGCTTGCCATTTACAGCACCTAAAGTGATCTCCTGAAGGTTTATATGGACCTGTGAGATTTGAAAGACAGGACAAGACCCAGATATATTTATGTTCAAAACTAGCACTTCCTTCACTACAGAGTTGTGGGCAACCTCGGTCCTATGAAGGAGTCACAGTGGGGGTGCATAAGGACACCCATATGCGGACTTTCCTCCCAACTCATTTGAAGCAAGGTATTCCCTACAGAAGTGACAAGGTGAGCAGGGCCCACTTATCACTTCTCATGGTAGCTGTAGGGAACCTAATAGCTACCCTGAGAGCCTGCTGAAAGCTCTAGGAAACTCCTCCTGGTTGTTATTACAGTCCAGAAACACATGCAAACCTTGGCTGAATAAGCCTGCTGATTCTGGCCTTGTACATGCTGCTCAGTAAGTGACAGTGCTCAACTTGCAGACAAAGTGGAGAGAAAATACCGAGATCCAGACATGAAAATATACTCAATAGGTCAAACACCAAGTCTGTGAAATGGGCATGAAGTCACTCCTGAGCCACTAGTATCTGTTATTTTGATGGTATTACAGAGACAATTTATTGCTATGCAACAGACTCTTTGGCTCACCTTTAAGAGGGTTATTTCTCAGCTGCATCTCCCGTTGCTAATCTTTGAGAAGGATTTTCACCACTCAGCATGATTTGGGAGTAGATTTGGGATCCTGCGGTCACCTTGTTTCACTGCTGTCTTCAGTCCCATGTTTGCTGTGGGCCACACTGTACCCCAGGATATTCCCTGAAGCCATACAATGCCAGGAATTATATGAACAGAGCAGCAGGGCTTTTGTCAGGACAGGAAAAGAGGCAGGGGGCAAAATTACACTTAGCACTTTTTGAAAACACCTCACCTATTTACAGAGATGTAACGGCAGTCTGGGGAGAGCAATGAGTGTTTCCAGAGGGAAAATCAGCTCACCCAAATATGCCTGCCTCTCTGCTAGCCTTAAGTGCACTCACAGTCCCAGGGTAGGGAAACTTGCTAGGACACAAATAACTAAGCACAGCAACAGGCTTTTTAAATTGACTAATTATACACATAGATTCTGCCTTCCAGGCTCAGAGCCTCACCTCTGGGACTCAGGAGGCACATGGCCCTTTTCTTCCAAAACCAGTGAAGCCCAAAGTATTTTAAGAGACAGCTGAGAGACTGAATTCCTAAAGTACATAAAGGTGTACAGGCAAAGGTAGACCCAGTTGGCATGAAACAGCTTGACAGCTAGCAATGGATCCTGGGTTGTTTAAGACTCTTGACAAATAAACACCAAGGCTGAAATAATAGTTTAAAAAAATAGTTCATTTTGTTTTTTTCTTTTTTTTTTTTTTTAAGAAGAAAGTACATATAGATTTCCATTTCCGACAACAGCAAGAAGTCCAGAACTTTCCAATGACAAGGCAATTTTATTTCCATAATTGCCTAAAGCAATAGTAAACCTAAGCCACACAACACCCGAGCAATCAATCATGACAAACAGGGGAAAATTTCTATGGTGTTTATCCGAAGGACGGTCTGTGGGTTCACGATGACTGAAAAAGAATGAAAAGAGAAAAAAAAGATCAGATGACAGCACAGAACTGTTGCATACCTTTCGGAAGGCTCCTGCTGGCTTAGCTACATTAGTCTACAGCATGCCAAGGCGTGACAGTTTCTAGGAGGGGGCGTGCTGGCAGATGCTGCCACGTTGGCAGGACAGCTGCATACCATTGGTACGGCATGAACAAGAGGTCTAGGCAGAGCTCCCATGGGACTGTGTCAGGCTGGTCAAGGTTTTAGCATCCGTTCCATAAAAAAAAAGTCATACTTTCTCTGCCCCTCAGTCATATTTGAGAAGGGGCAGTCATTTGGTAATCCAAAAACTCACCACAGGATACTGTTAAGACTTGCTAATATCTGTGATTACATATCTAGTATTTAAGGCTTTGGAAAGAAAACAAGATTGCTTTTCTGCCCAGGATTTTTTTTTTTCAGCAAGGTCTTTTGCAAGGCTATCTAACAGAGGATGCTGGACCAAGGGAATATTAAGTCACTGTGCTCTGAATACAGTGGGCACACCTGGGGCAGTGGGCTGGGAAAGAGGTGCTGTGCCATGAGGGGTCCTGGGGAGATGGTGAATGAGTGTCCTTCCCCAGGCGCTGCCCCTGTGTCACGATACCTCCCCCTCCCGGATCTAGCAACAGAACAGCAGGGAAGGAAGCTCTGTATTCTTTGCATCTTACTTTTCTTCCTTTGATAGTTGTGCCTCTTCCAAAAGCGCATGTTAATTTTTGGCCATGACTCCGTCTTTTCAATCACAGTAGCCTCCACACGGACAAGATCTTTCCTTAAAAATAAATTTTAAAAGTATCACTGTTTAATTATTTACATTCTCCTCCTATCGGTGAGCAGGTTTCTGCAGAAAAGCAACACACAGATACCACAGGAACTACAAAGTCACCATAGAAGGAGGGAAATCTGTCAGGCTGTTGGCTGCACAGTGCAAACGTAAAAGCCTCAAGGTGCTGATGTGATAGCTTGCAGGGCAGTACCTCTCTGCCATGTGAGGGTAAGCTAAGAAACAGCTATGGAGGCAGTAGTAAGACAAACCTGCAGGAACCTGTAGGATTACAGTAAGATTCCCCTGGCACGTCCACATGATCTTATGTGTCCTACTTTGCTTATGGTACAGGTTAAACCCACCCATGGCCACTTCTCCTGTGCTATGCTGGTCAACACTGAAGTCCTTCTTCCTTCTACAAAGCATCACAGACAGCTCAAGAAAGTCTTCTCACCTTGCTCACCTGATTAAGTCCTGACAAAGGCTCAGGGAAAAGAGATGTGGCCCACTATTTCCAGCAAGAAGCACAGCTAATTGGCTGCTGGAGCAAGTCACTTCTCCTCCCACATGCCTCTCTTCTGCCTCCCGCCCTTGGTCTGTCCTGCTTGTTTACCCCAAATTGGAAGAGAAGATGGGGACTTACTGAGGATTTCACATACTGCTCCCTGCCCCACAGCTGGGGGAGTTCAGGCTGAGAGGTGAGACCACTTGGAGACTCAAATTATTTCTAGAACTCACTTCTACATATGGAAATTCTCAGCAAGAAAACATCCCCCCTCCCTGAGGATGGAGACGAAGAGAAGGATATGGCCCATACTTCCTTCACAGGTCAGTAAAATCACAGAGTAATTCATCCCTCCACATTGCCTTACCGACACACACAAACACACCTCCTGCCCACTCAGGGATTCTGCAGAGGTCCAAGAGAGGAAGTCCCACTGAAGTTAGAAAAAGAGTGCTGGGATTTCTAACTGTTATCCGAAAAACACCAGAGCTGGAAAACAAGGTGGTCTGAAGCACACGCTGGAGGACCAGCTACCTGTCTGCACAATAAGTCCTCTCTGGGAAGATAAATGCCTCCAGACAAGAGCCAGACTAAAGCTTTGGAAAGTGTGGTTTTAATCAACAGCCACAATGGAGGAGGAAGAGACACTCTTTCATGCAGCATCACTGCAGAATACCATTAAAAACTCATTAGCATGCTCACTTTGCTGCCAGAAGACATTTAAAGAACATTTTCCTGACAAATGACTCTGTCTGCACTTAAGGGGGGTAGAGGGGGGGAAGCCCATCTAGCCTAACTGTTCCAGCAAGGTCACTAGGAGGCCAAAGGCTTTGAGACATTTACCATCTCTCTTAACATTTACCCTCTGGGGTGTAATAAATATCAGAGATTCAATCCTTGAGGGAAGAGGGAAGGACAGACAGAGGAGAAAACTGATACACCTGCAATTAGTGACTAGCCCAGTAGAAAATAGACATAAGATAATATAGATTTTAAGAGACCACTGGGTGACCCTGACATCACAGCTAAAGGATGTTATCCAGATTCAGCCCAGTGACAGGACCCAACTGCACTACTGAAATACACAGCAAGCTTTGCAACGTTAGGAAAGAAACCAAAAAATAAACTGCACTCCAGGGGCTGGCCATGTTTTACCACTATAATTAGGGAGCTATACTTTCCGGGTCTAATTCCTGCCCGCTGAAGGCAAAGGGAAAGCTAAACTCCCACTGACTTCTCCCAGGCTTGGACCGTAAAGGCATGCAAGAAACTCACTAATGATGATCACATGGGAAAACTGCAAAGCAGCCAGGCCAGATAAAGTGACCTGGTCACTGAAATCTCTGCGCTGCTCTCAGGAGAGCCAGGGTTTGCAGTAGCACAGCCAAGCTATCCCTGATACAGCTCTTACCACTGGACAGCACTAGCTGTCCTAGGTTTGGGGTAGTATCCAGCCAAAGGGAGAAACATTGACACACAGATGTGTAGACAAGCCCCCCCACCCGCAACTGCTCATAGATGTTGACATGGTTTCAGGCAAATCTTTAAGGGTATTGTTGAGACAGCTGAGTATCCAAGTGTGGCTTCACTCTGCAAGTCAAAGCTGCAAACAGGCCCCGGTGAGTCCATCTTTGTTGGACAAAGCACTAGGAGCTGCTGGTTGAAAGGCTGAAGCACAGCAGAAACCAACTTGCTGGTGAAGTGCATATGAACAGAAAAGTTCTCAGCAAAATAGAGTCCAAGGAAAAAAAAAAAATCTTTATTGAATGTTTTAGGTATGACTGGAATGTCCATAAAAATAAAAAGAGGGTCACACATTTCCCAGAGTCTGACACAGTCAGGCCTGCTGCTTTCAGCAGCAAAATGGTTCATGACAAAGCACATCTATCAGATTTTTGCAGGAGGCAAGAAAAATTCACACTGAAATCTCATAGATCTAAGTTGCGCTGAAAGCTATTGTCATTAAGCAGTGAAAAAGATCCAGGCAAGCTACAACCCCAAAGGATCATAAACTCTTAGAGGTAATAATTTCAACTGACAAGCTCACTCGCTCCCTCCAGAAGGTAACTGAAATCTCAGCCTGGCTGTCTGGGAAAAGAACAGGTCCAAGGGCCTTTGTCATTTCCACTGAAGCCACTGCAAAAATGGGCAGGTAGCAGGAGAAAGAGCAAGGTTCATCTAGAGGAAAACATTCCCAACAGCTGTACTTTGTCTAGAAATAAGCTAAACTTTCTCATAGAGGCACCACTCATTTCACTTAGGTCTAAAACAGCTGAGGGCACTTAATTGATGGCCTGAAATGCAAACCTGCCCAAGGTTATGCTCACTTCTAATCACAGCTTTAAAAGCGCACAACAATTTCTGCATTATACAGCTAAATAAAGTACAACTCCATACTGCTTGATACCCTTGTGCCAATCGCCCAGACAGCAAGTTACTTGAACAAACACAAAACCCAACAGATTCCAGAGCAGAAGCCAGCTAGAAGTTCCCAGAATAGCCTCTGCCGCGCAGATATGTTTTGTTGCACTGTTGTTTTTTTAAGGCTTTAGAGGAGTGTCATCTTGGGAGGTATCTGACTGCTACAGAAAATTAAAACATGACGATCTGTCCAAAACAGGACAAGTTCCTACCCGCCTCCAAGTTTGAACAGGGAGTGCAGCTGTAATGAACTGTCTTACGCAGACACTGGTGCAAGCATTCACTGATGTGTTTATTTTTAAAACAACAGAAAAACAAAACCGCCTTTGTTCGCATCCAACCTCTTATCTCCCCTCCAAAATGTTTGTGGTTTAGGCATAACTGGGAACTATGTGAAAGAACTGCATGTTGCTCATGATATGCTGGGTTCTGCTTTCCTTTCCTCAGCCCATATGGGAGAGTGGGGGACTCGGGAGGTTTCCCCTACAGCTCGGAGGGAGGATGGCACTTCCCCGCCAACCTTTCATTCTGCCTGGTCAGCCTCCTCCTCCCACTGATCTTCCTCTGCCAGAGTTACTGGAGTTCAGGCTAACATTGGCAGATGCGGTTCGGTCTGCTTCAAGCAACTGTCAACACTTTCCACACACTTAGAGCACCTGTAGGAACCCAACAGCTGTTTTTCTTCCTGTTCCAGAGCTCCTGGGGCTCAGGTCACATGCCAAATCCAGCACGCAAACTGAGAGTTGCTAAGAACCACCCCAGGGCCACTGGTTAAAAGAACCAGGTGAAGGATGGTGCTCCTAAACTGACTGACATGGCCCTGTCTGCAGAACTTGGGCTCTTATTTGAACTTCTGCAAGACGATATTTCTAGTCCTAATGATGAGATTCCCCTTCCTAAAATCTTCCACAAGTGCACTATCTAGCAATAATTCAAAAACTCCTGATGATCTGCTATTCCAGATCTATTTGCAGTACTGCTAAAAGGACTGGCAGCCCTCAAAATCCTGTCTAACACGGAGAACCTGAGGCAGTTACCACCAGTGCAACTGAAGTCATGTCATCAACCGCACAAACACATTACAAGTAACTCTTAAATACCAACAGCCCTCTGGTACCACAGAAAGCACTCGGAAGTGAAACCAATCTGAAACCACGTGGTATTTCTAACCTGAATCTACAAGCCACCAAGAAATAATTCTCAAATGTACAAGTTCCTCCTTACCTGACCATCCTCTGCCAAAGTTGCTGCAGTTCAAGCTAAGACCCAAACACATGGTTTAGCCTGCAACCAGACCACAGCCAGGGCTTCCAGATACTTTGAGCACCTCCAACCCACCTTATCTTGACTTGCGTTTTACCACTAACACCTCTCGTCCTGGGGAAAACCACAGTTCACGACTTTGCTCCTGGCTATTGCTAAGAGCTGAGTAATAACACCTGGTCCACACACCACTTCCTTTTGCTAAAGAAAAGGCTGAAGAACCAGGTGTTCTGCCAGTTTGTATAGCAAGTCCTACAGCACTGGGATGGAGATGGTGCCAAGGGGGTAAACTCCTTCTCCCCAGTTCTGTGATTGCTGGACTATGTGACTAGGAGGAAGGGAAAATTAGGAACTCTAAAATTAAGATTAAGGCCTGCTAGGTTAAGACAAGGGCAAAACGAAACGGGTCAAAAAACCCAAGTCAAATTAAGGGATTAAGGGATGGGAAAGGATTTCTGGGTTATTTCAAGATGACTATCACCAAAATTGGGGTAAGGGAGTAAAGATGTTGAAGAGCAAGATTTACTGCTAGTTTGTACAAGGCTTATACCATGCGAAAAAGATCCAACCCAAGAGAAGTGAATATCCTACAGTTACCTTAGAAATGGGTACTGCTGCTCTATCCTGGCACTGTGGCAATGGTTAGAGCTAGCAGAGGCTGATGAGCTTGTTTTATTGGTGATCCTTTCAAAAGCCACAGGGCTGGGAAAAAGGCTAGTGCTGATAAATCCAGGTTTCTCCTCAGTTTCAGAGACTGTAGGAGCCCTGAAGCTACAATTAAGAATTATCTTGAAGATAATTCTTCTATGAGATATCTTACCCAAGGAGTGGCCTTCCAATAAGCGTGAAGTCGTCAGCACCAACCAGCAAAACCTATGGAAAACAAATCAGGCATATATCACTGGTTCATTGTCCCAGTAGAAATGCAAACAGTATCTTCCAAATTCTACAGTCACAATAAAGGAGTCAAACTGCTTAAAAATAGGCCTTCACACATTTCAAACCTGACACTGTTACTAGAAAGGGATGGTGGGGAAAGGCAGCTAACAGGCAAGAAACAGCTTCGTTAAACAGTCTTCCAGGAGAGCTTATCCTACTAAAACATACTTTAGAAGCATGTTTCACATTGATCAGAACATCCTGAACCTTTCTGTTCTGGCTCACCAACAGTTGTAAAAGATATGAAAAGCAATACAGGGAAGAACAATAATATGCCTTGTGTGGGATGTGAATGAATGGCAGCTCCTAAAATCATTGGATTTTTATAGCAATTGCTACGTATCCCAGTAGAGGAACACTTTCCTCGTTCTCCTCCATGAGGCCTCAAGATGAGCAATAAAGAAATTAACATCTCGGGGGGATTCACCACCCCAGGGACTAGCCCTTTTGTTTCAGGGCATTTCAACCACCTGCCTATCTGAAGGACCAGGCAGGATAATACAAAGGATATCATGAGAAGAGGTAGCATTTCTTACAGACTGCCTCCTTCCCCACACTAAATGTATGGCAGCAGTTAAAAACAATATATAAATGGTCATGAGATGTTCTGGATTTTGTTTTAGACAGATACTTGCCAGTAAAATCCCCAAAGGGTTATGACGGTTAGGCTAGTTTTTCACCTTCTTCACTCCCATCTAGACCTTTGCATTCCTAGCTGGCTACTCCATGCAAATCACTCCTCTCATCTGTATACAAGGATGCAGGACACAGCTGAAGGCATGCCTAAAAAGGTGCCTCAAAACTGGACTTCAAAGCAATGGATGAGTAGAAAAATTGCCCAGCTCTCCTTAACTGCTTGCTTGGCTCTAACAACCAACATTATGATTAAGCCAACAGAATCCTACTTCATAATCTTTCATTTAAGATTTGGATTAATGAGCCTCTGCAAGTTTCTGCTAGTTAACCAAGGCTAAGGATAAAGATATTGAACTGCACCTTGGCAGTTCTCCCCTACATGCACCATCCCTCTCCCTCCACCCAACACACTCAGCGTGATAAGGATCTTGCAAAGCATTGAGCAGTGACAGTCTCTCTGGGAATACTGCAAGTATTTTGGGTGTTGGAGTCTCAAGGTAAACACAGTCTTTAGCTGCCGTCTCTAGAAACAACAACTATAATTTTATTTTTTTGGATGAAGTTAGTACAACAAAAATACATCTCCTAACAGAGTCTGCCATGACTCATTCCAACCCTGTTCAACAGAAATCACAATAATATTATCATGAACAGAGTAACTGAAATTGGAACAAAAGTAAGGCAAAGCAAACAGCTGGAGTAAGAACAGGAGATCCAAGAGGAGCTCTTTGGGACGTGTTTTTAAAAACTGGTTATGGGTTTTGCCTCAAGGAATGTTTGCAGGCAATTTGCTCTGGCCCCATACACAGCATGGCATCACAAGCACTGTGGAAGCACGGCACATCACCTTTTCCATCCGGATTCGGTCTCCACATTCAGCCTCCAGTACATTGTCCATCATAATCAAGTCTTCACCGGTTATTTTCCACTGCTTGCTGGCAAAGTGGACCACAGCAAAGAGTCTTCCGTACTGCCCCGTTGCAATCATCTTGTTCACCTTTTGTACCACTTCTGTTGGCAAACAGCAGGGAAGGAATCAGTGTAGAAAACCCAGCAAGGTGTGAAGAGCCATTCAAAACTAATTCATTCACACTGCTCTCCCACCAAAACTCCTATCTTCTGGGAATCTTTAAGCAAGGATCAACAGCAACGTTGTTTCCTATGGGATGCGAGCCTCCCTTTTGTAAACCTAATGACCTATTTGTATTTTAGTTGCTGGCAAATCCATGCATATGTAAACACCTAGTGTATATATACTGTGCAGCTAATCTAAGGCTTGACTTCTCAGCCTATTTCTTAGGCATCCTAAAATGCACTGTATTCAGATATAGTGTTCCAGAAAAGAGCACTTGTCCATACATCCAACATTTGCAGGGGAGCTCCTCTCAATTTCCAAGAGATACACAGAAGGCCCAGGACTCCAAATACTGTGTTATGCATGCAGGAACATCGGGAAGAATTTGGCAAAGTACACAGGAAAAAGGGCTCCAGCATACTAACAAAGCCTGGCCTGAGAACTTGTACCTGCAGCAAAGACAAGAGAGACCTTTCCCTCACTCTTTTCCAGAAAATCTTTTCTCATATGCACATGCATGCAGAGCGGGTGCCAGGAGCAGTATGAATCCCAGGGATGAGGTCCTGCACATGAACAAACGCTGTTTTCTATGATCAGCTTCCTGAGCAGTGAAACCAAAACCAATTTTTATGGGAACATCAAAAGGTATTGCTTAACAAGTGCCATTCCAGTGCCAAGTAGTAGCTTTCCACCCCCTTGAGCTGTTCAGAAAAAGAGCAACTTTTCTATAACTGGAAAAATAGATTTTTTTTTCTTTGTCCTCAAAAGTGGCTGAATCATTTTTTCTTGGAATGTAAATGAAAACAACATCCATTTGGAACAGACAAGAATTTAACAGCCAGTCCAACTAAACCCAAACCTTACAGGAACACACTGAAAATGTCCAAGATTCAACCCAGCAGATGCAAATTATTAAAGGTAGAGGTAAGAACAGAAATTATTTGCAAGGCAGTAGGTTGCTGCAGTTCCCACTATGATGAATAGTTTAGCTTCTGTGTTGCTAGAATTGCTGTCCCAGAAGAAAAATCCACTGTGTGCTCTTTTCTCTGATTCACAGTGGTCCACTGCTAAAAGTCCAGGGAAAAAATACAAACCCCTTCTCTTGGTTATGCCCTCAACTGCACAACAGGTACAGTAAATTTCTTCCAGCTCTAAACTGGTGATCTAGGTATATCAGTAGTCCTGTGGTCAACATTTCAAAACTGAAATTTCAAAATTCTGCCCTAAAATTTTCTCTTGGCAAAAAACATGTAGAGTCATGCTCTAACAAGGGTTATTTCCTTGTCAAATTTCAACTTTCTACCCATGGGGCTTTCTCACCTTTTTGTAACCAAAAAGGTACATTTTCTTCACCGTACTTGGGCTCTGAAGTTGTTGATAACTCTTCCAAACACCTCTAGTGACAGGAAACATCAAGTGATGTTACCATTTGATTGCTAGTATGGCTTGTATCTCACCACCATGTGGAGTGACCCTTCCTAAAATATCCATAGCTGTTCCATAGCCAGCAGGAAAATAGAAGGTAGAATTCAAAAGCTCTTGCTGTTGTTTGCTTTGGATAAGCACAGCGAGGAGATAATGATGCAAGCTTATAAACAGTAGGAGGTTACCGGGCATGGAAATCATAGCAGCCCCGAGGATCCCATATGAATCCATCAGGGGAACATGGGACCCTGTTCACCACAGGGCTTCAGCAAATCAAACCAAGCAGTTTATGGTTCACTACTGGGTCAAATCATGCTCAGGGACAGAACACTCATCTGTCACATGAGCAATCCCAGGAGCACAAAGGAGATAAAAAGCAGGATGAAAAACAGCCAGAGAGGAGACCAGGAGCAGGAGGCTCTCTCCAAAGCACATCACTCACACTGTTATTAACACACTTCAGCCAGATGATAGGAGACTATCTGCAAAGAGGTGGACACAGCTCAGCTTTTCTCCTCTCACTCTCTCCTTGTAAAACAACTCCTCTCCTTTACTTCCTGGGTCTCTTCCATCTAAAGCAGACAAGTCAGGTGCCTTTCATAGATGCCCCAGAGGCCAACGCAAGACAGTAAGACTGCCTGTTAATAAACACAGGAGCTCATTACCTGCACGGAGCACACAACTGCTGATTGCTGCCACCACAGCAACTGCAAAAGAAATTCACCCGCAGGAGCTCATTACTGCCTAGTTCTGAGAAACATCCTGTACATGTTTTGGCTTCCCCACTACCATCCCTAGCACAGTCTGGATGACAACAGCCCCACCCGGGCAATATAAGGCTAGACACATATGCCTTCTCTGTATTTGATTTTCATATCCCCACCTGCCAGGGGAACCTGTGTCAGGTTACAAGTGGAAGACTGACATGTTTTAGTAAGGCTAAGCAATGAGGATGGTTGCTAAACAGCTATAGGCACTTAACTCGCTGACTTGTGAGGCTGACTGCTGTACGGTCGATGTGCTCCTTTCGGGAGGACCAGTGGCTGCGTTCAACAGTCCTGACTAGATGTGGGGACAAGAATGCATGCACTAACACTGCATCGCTTGCCAGCTGCTTATTGCCTTATGTCACACCTCTGCAGCTCTGTCATGTGACCACCATCCAACTGCTTATGCTGGCTCTAGTGTTCTGTTTTATGCACTAAAATACACCAGCTCTCTGATGTGCCCACCATCCAACTGCTTATGCTGGCTTTAGCTTTTTGATTTATCCATTAAAAGAAAAATAATTTTCTCCTGTCCAAAAGGCTTGTTTCGTGCTTTAGAAAGCAACACATCACATCAGGTAAGATTCCTCTGGGAATGTTACAAGCTGTCATGCTGTCATAAACTAAGGAGACCTCATATCCTACCCAAATCTCCAGCAGCTGGAGCACAAGTCCAGTGACAGTAACACATGACAGAAATGAGACAAAAATGTGAAGAACAAAAACTAGCTCCAATCATTGAAGATATTTATGCTCAATCAGGCCACCAATGGCAATACTGGAGTGCTAGTCTTCAGTTGGAGACTTGAGAACTTTACCTGCATGATACTTCGCTTCTTCTACTGGATCTGGAAGTTTCACTTCAGGCCATGGGGGTGAAGTCAGAGATGTTTTGGCAACAAGTCTGTGAATGATAAGGCAAGATTTACTTGTAGCTAACAGATACTGTCGAGAGATGTAAAACAAAGAGAGGAAAAAAGGTAAAAGAAGCTAGAGATGGAGTAGAGATGGTTTGCCACTGGGTGAGCAGAAATTGTACAGGAGGCTGAATGATTTATCAGTATGAAAGACTCGACCCAAAGCCCACTTGGGCCAGAAGGCAATTTCCCACAGACAAGTTTCACTTTGTAGCAGCTCATGAGCAAGGAGAGGTTTTCTATTCCGTTCTTAAGTGTTACAGACAGAGGGTGGCAGGCAAGGCAAAAGCCATGTCACCTCCCTAGGACTTAATCCAACGGAGGACAGTGGATATGGCAAAGTCGCCAGACCTTCAGCCAACACCTTCCAAAGGACTCCAGTAGGACAAGCAATGCTGCAGAAGCTGCAGCCCATATCACAAGACTGTTAAAAAACATGCAGAAAACGCTCGGTCTCATTTCTGAGTTCAATCTGCAAATGCTCTACCAAACATAGTTGCTGGTCCCAGGGCTTACCATCATTTAGGCCCACCATGAACTGCAGCAAGCTTTAAGAAAAAAGTATAAATGCCTCAGCGGTTGGTTTGCTTTACTCCCATCCTATCATAAAATTCAGCATGGGGAAATGGATTTTTTTTCCTTTTTCCTTTTTTTTCCTCCCACACTTGCCTCTTCAGAATGTTATTTGAAATAGTTTGAAACAAAGGAAGAGTGCAGAAAGAAAGAAACAGATTGAAAAT
Organism: Leptodon cayanensis; assembly: GCA_027564655.1. Classification (NCBI taxonomy): domain Eukaryota; kingdom Metazoa; phylum Chordata; class Aves; order Accipitriformes; family Accipitridae; genus Leptodon; species Leptodon cayanensis. Next base: position 29,909,106 of record JANXJC010000021.1, read on the forward strand.
TAACTGAAAATTCACCCAGGCTAGGTTATCACTTGTTCCTGATGTTGAGTTCTGCAGCTGGATGTGCTAGTGGTGATCAAGCTCAGCAACAACCAGTGACTTTCCACTGCCTTGTTTTTACAGGCTGGGATTTTGTCACCAACTCCAATGGAAACAGACCTACTTTAAGCCTTACTTACACCTGAGTTTTAGATAAAAGGCTCTTGTATTTATACCTGGAAAAGCTTAACAAGTTAGCTCCACCACAGCTGAGAAGCTGAACACATTAACACTCCGCAACCCACTTCAGCACCAAGTACAGAGCTCTGAAGTCACCCAATAGCGGGGAGCATCCGGGAGGAGGAAACTAGCCCTTCTTCCCCGTCGAAGGCACATGAGAATTCTTAAACCAGCCTCGAGCACTACACGACTGACTCACACGCATCCTTTTTTCCTCTATTTTTTGAAGCTTTTCTGTTAAATAGATACTTTAGAGAGGGCCTTAAGACCACAGCTGGGTTCTTTACAGTAGAGTTATGAGGCTGCTCTTCTTTTGTCACTTACAGCTGCGTTCCTTGAATGGCAATAACAACGTCTTCTTCCACTCTCAGCCTCTTCTGTGCCATTACCATGTCCGTCTACAATCAACAATACCACACTGGGGAGGGACTAGCAGAGACATCTAACAATACTTCTCAGACCCATGCCTATCTTGGTTCAGGTTGACCACAGAAGGGAGCGGGAGTGTGCACCATCCCACATTCATCCAGCCAAGCACAAGCATTGCTCCTCGTGATGACTTTGAGCACCAGGATATTCTCCTAAAAGGTGCAAATTAAATCCTTACTCTCCTTGAAAGGGTAGCTTCAACTGTTGTGATAGAGAATTGCTTTAATAACATCTCTTTTCAAGCACTCTGCAACTGTACCGCTGAGACAAGAGCCCCTCCACTTCAAGACGCTGCATCAGACCCCAAAGACCTTGTTGGTGACCAGGCCCAGGGGACTCCTGAGCATCACAGACGTGTCCCTTTAGGATCATTCAGCACTGATACAATCACGGGAGCAACCATAGCTCAAACTGCACCAGCACCTGAATGACAAATTCTGTGCAGAAAACATCTTACCTGAAGCTACTCTGCTTTCTATACTTAGATGTTGCTCTCTTACTTACTGAAAATGGTATATGGCTGTCACTACACGTGACACCTTCCGCTTAGTGAATGAACTGGGGTCCTGAAGGCAAGCAGGCTACAGTATGGATACAGAATGAAAGACTGAAAACTGCCAGGGGCATTTCATCTAGCAGCCAGCAACATGTTCTCATTAGCGGTCATGGCAGATTCTTTCCAGTTTTCTCAAGATTATCACTGGGCGAGATTCTCTGCCTCAAAACTGAGCTAATTCCTGACTACCTCAAGCCCTGTACAGTCAATACTGCAGGTATTTATTCGCACGCACACATTGCGTTTCTTGACAGTGGTGCAGACAGCACTAAATCACAAGAACTCTGTTTAAAACATCAGGGTTGAACAACAATTAACGCTGCTCAAATGTGCCACAGGGTGTTAATTCAAAAATGAAACACTACACAAAACTCAGTCTGAGTTTGAGTGGAAAAAATGCAAATGGCACTTGCTTATAATTAGCTATTTTTCAAGATCTCTAGGACAAGGAGGAAAACCAAGGAGGACCAGAGGCAGCTGTTAACATCTCTGCATAAGAGCCAGTTACAAAACCTATTGATTTGTTCCCAAAGAACTGGAGAGAAAAGCACCACTCTAAGCAGGGACAGTACTTTGCACACGCAGTGCTTTCACGAGAACTGCGGTACATATTTCAGGGAGCAGGGAAAGGAGGCACAAGGCCCATTCTGCAGCATTCAGAGATTATCCTGAGGTGCCAAGTGCCTTTACTCAGAAAGAGACACATGACTGAAAGGCATCAGATTATAGTTCCTTATTAAGCAGGAATCTACAACACCACAAAGACAATCTCAGATTTAAAGAGGAGGGAGATTCACACTGGATCTCAATGAAATGACCAGAAAGGTATCAGTTTCTGAAATTTGAAGACAAAGGTGCTGCTCAGTAAATACCATCTCCATCACATATGGGAAATCCAGAATTTCCTGTGCGCTGAGATCCGTACTTTCTATAACTAACACAGGATGCGCAAACCACACAAAATATTCAGGAAAAAAACATTAAATGCTAGTGAAAGAAGGCAAAATTAACACAACAGCAGTTGCATTTGATCCCTTTACTGTGTAATGCCCAGCAATGCATCTCAGAGGGGTTTAACAAAAACTCAGAGCGCTTGTGAGCAAGTGTATAACCACAAGCACCAAGGCTTCGTGGGTCTGTGGCAGGGTTTAGCAATAATGTTGGGCGCTGTGTCACAGAGGCAGAGATCCAAACTGTGTTCCCACGCACGTGAGGACCAGCGGGAAGAGGCCACCCCGCTGCACCCTTCAGCAGCGCAGAGGGAATGAGCAAATCTTGTCATTTTTCCCCGATGCTGCTCACAGGAGTTCCCTATTTCTGCAGTGTCCCCTTCTGGTTAAAGCAAGCAGCAGCACAGCCTGCAGCTCTGTCTCCCACGAGATCCCAGCAGAGGAATCAAAAGACACAAACAAGCAGCTTTCAAAGTGCTGAAATAAATGAAGCCTGAAGTTTCCTGGCTCAGTGTCCTGTAGTGCTTGGGCTGTTAATCACATTTTATGAAGACCGCAGTGCAAGTTCAGTATTTATCAGATGTTGGAGACTCCAGGCAGGAGATTAACCCTGCCTGAGGAGTAGACTACCTGTACATAAAAAGATGAGTGTCAGCTGAAGCCCCTTCCACAGCTGAGGAGTTCGCAATGTCCCGACTTGAGTGGCTTCTCTGCTGTCTACTACGGGCTGAGCCCACACCGCAGCCCTTTTCTCGGTGGAGGATCTAATTATCTGTCTCTAGACTCAGCTGCTTAATTTCACAAACCAACAGAAACATCCTTCTGGGAAAGGTGACTGAAGGTAGGCAGAGAGTCCAAAAATATTGGGAAGCAACAGACTGACAGAGGAGTCATATAAGCCTCCTTTCCAAAGGAAAAAGAAGCTGCCCTCCCCACCCCACCAAGAAAGGTCAGCATTTCAAGGGGCACAAAGCAAAGCAGAAAGTCATTTGACATTACCCTTGCTGCAGTGACGTGCTCTGGGAACTCTGGTGACGAACCGCAGACGAAAGCAAGAAGGCTAAAAGGGAGAGAGGGAAAAAGAATTAAAAAATAAGCAGCAACTGCTGGGCTTTTAGTCCCTGGTGAGGCAGCATTACTGCAATGCTGAACTGGCACAGCGCTGGTCAGCTTCGTGGTACCATTTTTCTGCCTGTTAAAAAGCTTTGTTCAGTTTTATCATGACAGACAAAGATAAAGGGCAAAGCAAAACAAGACACAGGATAAGAGAAAGGACCCACCAGTTGTGGGCAGCGGTGCAAGAGAGCACAAGAAAGGCCTCCCACTGCAAACACACTTATTTCAAGTGACAGTTCCAGCTAGATGCAACAATTTAATATGGTTACACTCAGAGCATCCCACCTCTTTCTGAAAACAATGTGACCTAAAGGCAGAGGGGAGGAACAGAAACACTCTCTTAATTCTGAGCACTAACTGGTGTTGCTAGAAGGATCCTTTCCAGCCCTCCGGGCCCTCCAAAAAGGAGAGGGAAGCTATTACACAACATTTACTAGGTGATCCTCAGCAACTTCTACTAAGCCTTACAAAGTCTCCACTCCGAAAAGAGATAAGGAAGACAAGGCGTATTGCCAGCAACTCACTGGCCCTGTAGCTCCCAAGCAGACACCACGATGCCAAGTGAAACACAGTGAACTGGAAGAGCAGGGCAGCTTCAGCAGATTTGATTTTAACACTCCTGTGTCTGGTTTTTCACCATCCCAAACATGCCTCTTCCTTCTAGACAGGAGAAGTGGAGGAGCTATGTAGCTAAACAAGTAACATCAATGGAAGACGGGAATTTGAAAAACGCATTCTTGCTTTTCAGAGCTGCGTATACATAAGCTAACGTTCACCAAAATGGTGAGGCTGTGTTACTGTTCCAATACACAAATCTTCAAAGAACAAGTGGTTTACTACAACTTAAATTACGCTTTTGAGTGTAGCTTCAGCATTTTTTGGAAAGGAGCTGGGCCTGCACACACTGTTAATTAGCAGAAAGAGATGAAGGCCTAAAAACACATGCTCAAGGATTTATCCCTATGTTATCTCAGGGATAACACTGCCCTTTCTGGAATGATTTGCATAATTAAAAGACAGACTGTGCACAGTTTCTTTGCAGGAACATTATCTTTTTCACCCACCAGCCAAAACACCACCAGTACAAGGGACTGGGAAGACCTCTTAAAACGAAACGTACATAACTACCTCACTTGCAGAAGCTGCAGTTCACCAAGGTCACACTCACCTGGCACAGAAAGCAAACCCAGGCTGCTCCCCCTGCCCCGAGCCCCCCAGTCTGCTCCCACAACAAACACCCTGCCAGCATCCCTGCCCAGCGAGGAAGGCAGGAGGTTGATGGGAGTTCCTACACCCTCCTCCACTCCCTGGATTTTGCTGAAAGGTTCATACCGAGCTAGAAAAAAGCGTGTCAAGTCGATTCTCCTTCTTGTTAACGTTTCTTCCTCCCCTGCCCCCGAGCCTTCTGGCTGCTCTATGCTGGTCGCTCCTCTTGTGCCCCTTTCACCTCGGCAGCTTTCCCTCCGGGGCTCACCCACCAGGTACGTGGCGTGGATAAACCAGGGCCACGAGCCGGCCGGGAGCAGGAGCCGCCGCCCTGCGTGAGGAGGCGGCGGGAGCTCGCTAGGCCCGCGGAGGGGACGGGGCCCCCGGCCCAGCCCCACGGGGACACCGGGCCGCATCGTCCCGGGGATGGAGACCCTGCCCCCCCGCCTCCCTCCCTCCTTCCCCCGGCCGAGCGGAGCTCGGAGCGGAGCGTCCCGTCCCACCTCACCTGCCGCCCGCCGCCGAGCCCCGACCGCCGCCGCCGCCATCGCGGTGACCCCAACCCCCCCGCGCCCCGCCCCGGAAGCGGAAGTTCCCGGCGGGGCGAAGGGGCAGGTCCATGGCGGCGGAGGCAGCGGAGCGGCATCTGGAGCTGCTGCGGGAGGAACGGGAGGCCGAGGTCGCCGAGAGCAGGTACCGCCGGGCCACCTGCGGTGGGAAACCTTGCTGGCTCGCCCCTATAGAGCCCGCTGTCCCCTATAGCAGCCCTGACGCACCGATCCGGGGGCGGGGCCTGCTGTCTCCTATAGGAAACCCTGATGGACCCTCCCCCGGGACCTGCTGTCACCCGTGGGAAACGCTGACAGACATACCGCTAAGGGACTTGCTGTCACCTAGAAACCCTGCTGACTCGCTCCTGTAGGACCTCCTGTCACCTGTGGGAAGCCTGCTGTCACCTATAGGAAATGCTGCTGTACTCACTCCTATATAACCTAAACGTCCCAATAGCAAACCCACCCTACAGCGCCTGCTCTAATCTATGGGAAACCCTGCTGGACTCACACCTGTAGGACCAGCTCGTCCCTGTAGGAGTCCCTCTTAGACTCACCCTTTAGGGCTTGCTGTCACCTGTAGAATCCAAGCTCACATCAGCAACACCTCGGGGCTCCCTTTCTTCTCCCTCAGACCCTGGGGTGGGGGGTGCTGGGAACCTGCAGCCCCCGCCTAGCTTTGCCCTCCTGCCCCGGGGCTCGAGCTGAAACCAAATCCCACCTGACTCAGGTGGATTTGTGGTGCCAGGGAGGGCGGGGGTATCACCAGGTGCTCCCAGGTTGTGCAGGGCCATGTCGGGGGTGCAGACACCCCTACTTGGTTGTAGTAAGGCCTGGTGCCAGTAAGGCCTGGCCTTACCCAGCCCTGAGGTTGGAGGGTGCCAGGAGACAGGACGAGGTCATTCCACAGCTGCCTAAAGTTCCCCAACACTTCAGCTCCCTACAAACCAACCTACAGGACACAAGCCAACCTGGGGGACTAAAGAGAATAAACCTGCAGGTTTTTCCTTTTTGTTTTGGTCTATACAAAAATAAAGTCACCCTCCCCGAGTGAGACTGTGGAGCAAACACAGCAGCTGCAGCACACTTTGGCCCCAGAGGACAGCAGCCTGCAAAGCTGCTGCCTGCATTTTGTGCCATAGTCACTTGTAGCCTGCAAGTCTCTGCCAGACACCCGCTCCTCTTCCCTGTGCAGCCGCATGTGTGGTTTGTTGGAGGTTAGCTCAACTTCCTGTAAAAAATGGCAAATCTTCCATTTAAATGCTTATACATGATAGGAGAAAACTCAGGTTATTCTGTCCTGGGTCATGGGATGTGGGTAACTGGGCAGGTCCTTCCCTTTCACACCCAGACAGGAGAGAGGAGAATACACATAAGCAGCTGTTACCTCCTCTTCAGGATCTCAGGTGTGAGCATCGCCCCATTTCCCAAAATAAGCCCATGGAAGCCAATCTAATTACATCACTACAAAGTGGTTGCGTAAGCCAACACTTCAACAAGCTGATGTCTCTTTTGCCATCATCCTTCCCCTTCTTTTCCATCTCCTTCTCCTGTCTTTTTCTTTTTTGTCTTCTGAGGCTTTGAATCTCAGCTTCAGTCCAGCAAATGGTTTTCACACCTGTATGTGCTTTCCAGGGCATGGCAGGAAAGCATCTCCCTGAAGGAATTGCAGCGCAGAGGCGTCTGCTTGCTAAAACTCCAAGCTGCCAACCAGAGAACCGGCCTCTACGGACGGCTGCTCGTGACATTTCAGCCTAGAAAATATGATTCAGATGCTGAGCTGCCCTACAACAGTTTCGGGCCTGGTAAGTAATCTTCCTGTCGGTGCAAAGTAGGTAAAGTAAGAGATGACCAATGTCTTCTTCCTAACATCTTTCTAATATGATATTTGATTTGTAAAGACTGAGAAATTGATGCAAAAAAAGAAAGGAGAAAATGTTACGGCTACAGGATGAATCTAGAGAAAAAACAGCCTCTTTTTTCCTCGGCTTGTTATGGACGTGTATGTTGCACCAGGAAGTAGTGCTGGTGGTTAAAGAACTGGCTTTCCTCCTTCTGAATCAATAGAAACAAAGCCCTTGTCTCTTGTCAGTAAAGATTTCTTGACATACTTTGTACAAGCCAAAGCGTTCATGTTTCTGTCTTGCGGTACCTAAGGAGCTTCTGTCACTTACACTTTAATTGCAAAACAGAAAGTGGGTTTTCCTTTTCCTTCCTGAGTTGCCATATTTCCTCCCTTCCTTATACTGTTGTTTTTGGTGAGGAAGAGGAAGAAGTGAAGTATGTAGCGTTATTAGTTGACACGCCTGGATTTCTGTTGGAAATGAAGGTACTAGAGAAACATCAGCCAGTGGCCTTTTCACTTGTGTCTCACCCTCTGCCATCGCCTCCATGAAAACATGACCAGGAGCATGAAAGCTGAGCTGTTCCTTCTGTGGCCAGTATCTGAGGAAAGCAAGGACGCTGTCTGCCATGCTGTAACCAGCTGTGCAGGCATTACCCCTCGGAAGAACTTGGGTATGACTGAGAAGTAGTTCCATGTGAGTCTGCAGTATGCCCTCTATTTTTTCCCTGCAGAGACCCTTCTTCTCTTTTCCTTAGGCAATGAGGGGATTGGCATGCACTCTCCAAAACTGGTCCACAAGAGAGAAGCTGGCTGCACCAGATAATTTTCTGGTTTAATTTAGTAATTTTCTTGATTTAGTTTGCTAGATCATTGAGCTTGCTAAGCAGGTGCATCATGGGGAACCAGACTGTTTCTGACCTTGTGTCCTGGTTTCAGCTGGGACAGAGTTAATTTTCTTTCTAGTAGCTGGTAGATTGTTATGGTTTTGATTTAGTATGAGAAGAATGTTGATAACTGATGTTTTCAGTTGTTGCTAAGTAATGTTTAGTCTAAACTCAAGGATTTTTCAGCTTCTCATGCCCAACCAGCAAGAAGGCTGGAGGGGCACAAGAAGCTGGGAGGGGACACAGCCAGGGCAGCTGACCCAAACTGGCCAAAGGGATATTCCATACCATGTGATGTCATGCCCAGTATATAAACTGGGGGGAGTTGGCCTGGCGGGGGGCTCAGGAACTAACTGGGCACTGGTCAGCAGGTGGTGAGCAATTGCATTGTGCATCACTTGTTTTGTATATTCCAATTCTTTTATTATTGTCATCATGTTATTACTATTATTTTCTTCCTTTCTGTCCTATTAAACTGTCTTTATCTCAACCCACATGTTTACTTTTTTTCGATTCTCTCCCCCATCCCACCGGGTGTGGGGGAAGTGAGTGAGCAGCTGCGTGCCGCTTGGTTGCCACCTGGAGTTAAACCACGATACCCTGGTTGCATGATGGTACTATTTCAAAGTGTGTTGAAGTTCAGTTTGTTGATGCATGCTTTGTCACCCAGGCCTCCAAGCTGCTGACCTTTGAAATTAAAATGACTTATTGCAGATTGGGGCCTCAGCCTTGAGAGCATCTGCCAGTGCTCTTCAAAGAGAAATAACATTGCCGTGGCAGTAAATTATTCCTGGGACACAAGCATTTTAATGTAAGAGCTGATGGACTTTACAGAGGAAGGAAAGCTTCCTATAGTTTGTAAATCTGAAATTTAATCCTCAATAAATGTGAGCCCCAGCTAAGTTACAAACTTAGTCAAACATCCTGCTCAAAACCTCCATTTCACCATTACACAATGTAATTCGACTCTCTCTCATCATCTCACAGTGACTGTGAAAAGCTGTAGTGAGTCCTTAAAAATCTCTGGTCTTTCTTAGTTCTACTGACTGGCATATAGCAGTCATCTGGGAGGCACATATTGTCATGCAGACTCCTTGGCTATTATTAAAAAATAAAATTGATGTAAAATGGTTTGTCTGAGAGTTCAGAGAAGTCAGGTTCTCTCAAGGTCTGTGTGAAAGCACGCTGGCTTTCTGAGCAGCTCTGGCTATGGGGAGCACTGCTGGTCTCTACCCCAAGACCTGTAGCATATGGAGGTCTGAAGGCAGCCGGTTAGTTGCTGTCTGGTGTCTTCTCACTGCTAATTGTCCTTTTGGTCCCTCTTGCTGTGTGCTTTCTGTCACCTAAGAAAAGGATGTTATCCATTAGGGGCTTGACACAAATTCTGACCTTGGCAGGAAATGCAGTGCTAGAGCTGTGGTTGATGTAGGTAGTCCTGCTGTCTCCATTGGACCATGCTTGGTTACTGGTCTCCCCAAAAAAGCTTCTTTTCAAAATGTTTGCCCCACTTCACATTCTCTCTTCAAACTTGTCTTTGCAGGGGACATTGTGGGCCTTTATGATTCAGCTGGCCAGGGTGATCAGCTCTCCACTGGCATTGTAACACGTGTCACCTCCAAAGCAGTGACTGTTGCCTTTGAGGAATCTCGAGATGGCATGCTGAGCTTGGACCGAGACAGCTCTTACCGCCTGCTGAAATTAGCCAATGATGTCACCTACAACAGGCTGAAAAAGTAAGGGCCATGGGGTTGCAGCTCACCTATGGTGACTCTGCTCAGGAGTGTAGAAGCCAATTGAAAATTGCCATGTTTATTCTGAAAAAGCTCTTCTGAGACAGATCTCAGTTTATTTCACTCAGCATGGTTTCTCTCCTTTCTTATCTTACTCCTATAGCAGCTCCGCTTAGGGGAGGTATCTACCTTTTGGATGTGCCTTTCTTCTGCTAGCTCCTGAGGGAAGCTGTACTGAGATAACTCAATTGGATGTGTTATGCCACAGCATCACAACAGCCTAAATTTATCTACCTGCTGGCTGGTATAGTCCTGCTCTTCCCTCTTCCTCTCCCACCCCTCATCCCACACTCAGCTACATATTTTGGTCCCGTGTTGTATCACTTTTGGTACTCACTGGTTTGTGTGTAGAGCCTTTTCCATTCTGGCAGGAGAAGTGAGTAACTCTTTGCTGAATTAATGTGCTGAAAAGGCTCAGCACAGGGTCTGACAGTATCAAACTGGAGTAATAGAAAGTGGAAGTCTGACCAGCATAAGGGATGTGTGTGTGAGGGTTGGGGGATGCAGCAATTAGATAGGATTAGTCTGTTGTGGAGTAACATTTTTCAGATTTGGAAGAATTGAATCTGTGCCCACAATCTTCTGTCACTGGGCCCTAAGGTACACAGGAATCTCTGAAGGAGTTCATGCTGTGCATGTAACCTGGCTATTTTCTTCTTTGACAGAGCTTTAAATGCACTAAAGCAATATCACAGTGGTCCAGCCTCTGATCTGATCAACGTCCTCTTCTTTTCTTCTGATCCAAGCGCACTCAGCGAAACAAGTAAGAATGCTTCTTTATAAGATTTTATACCAGACTTGTTCTGCACCTTTAGGGTTAGAGCCCCTGGACCTTCACAGCCAAGCACATGCACTGAGACTGCTACTGGTTTTAGTCTGTCTTGGTATGTGACGCTGAGAGTTACACAAGTGGAGAACTCTTTTGGATGGACTGGTGAGAGCAGTGATGTTGCTGCTTTCATGCTGGTTTTAAGCAAGGAGATGGAAAGTTATTGTGGGGAAGGGGTGGGGGGCGGAAATCTTCACTCTCCAGAACAATCAGTGAAGCCTGAAGTTCCCTACCCGCAGGATGAGAGCTCTGTGCTCTTTCCCTGCCCAGTTAGGAGGATGCTTACCTCTTCAGATGCGACATCTGACAGAGGCACAGAGCCAGAGCCCTAAGTGATGACTGTGGAGACATTTCCCGCACTGTGCTGCAGTTACGCCTCTTCCAGTCCTCCAAGTCCTGTCTCTGGCGCCGATCAGCTGAGAAGGGTGCTTGTGGTCTCTCAGTTCAAGACCCATTCTTTGAAATTGCCCATAGGAACACAAACAACTCTGATCTTTGTGAAGTTTTTGTCCACACCAAACATGCAGCTTAATTTGCTCCAGGAAAGACCCAAGTATTGAATGTGAGTAATAAGTAGTGTTGCAACTGGCAGCATTGAACGCTTAACTTTTCATACTGGTTTATGGGTCACCAGACCCACTTTACTCATGTAAAGACCCTTGTCATCACTGGAAGAGAGACTATTCAGCTAGCTGATGCTCACTTTTTTTGGAGTGTACCAAGTAAAGCTGAATTCTGGCATAAAACAGGCAGGATTTGTGATGGGGGAATTTGTTTGCACACATTAATGGGTCTGAAATTCAATTTAGTTTATGAGGCATTTCTTACTTGCTTCCTGCACCAGTCTCATCCATAAACTTCAAAGATCAGAAACTGCTAGCACTGCTTCTGTATTGAAAATCCAATAACTCTGCCTTCATGGGAATTAAGTGACTGTGGAACTACTGCAGTTTGAAACAGCATGGGAACACTTGTATTTTTACAGCCTTCTGATTGTATTCAGTCAAGTTGGAGATGTGCAGGCTGCTTTGGTTTCATCAAATACTTAAAACCTCACAACTTGGTTTTACCAACAGCTGTCAAAAAAATTGCATATAAGTAGAATCCCCTTTTACTCCGATCTTTTTTGGTGCAAGTCTTTGGAAAAATGAAAGATGAAATTACACAGCTTACCCTTTCAGAGAAACTATGGGAAAACTAAAGCCTCTGATCAGCAGAATATCCAAGTGCTTGGCAACTGCTAATGAGTATTATCCCTTGACAGAAGGGAAATATTATCTGGGCTGCAAAAATCAGGGAATGAAGGCAGAGGGTGGATTTAGCTGCCTGGCAGGATCAGGCCAGCCATCTGTAAGCCGTGTAGAAAGCTCAGGTCTCTCCTCTCACTGCTCAGCAGCATGCCATGGGTGATGCCATCCATCCCTGCCTTGTTTCTTACTGGCCAGGGTTCTGCTTGGTTTCCTCCCCATCACAGCTCCTTGCACTCTGTGCTTGCTGTTGCAGCTTTTCTCTTAGTTTGATTACTGTATTTGGTTGTCCACAGTGGTTGCATTTTTCACATACTCACTCCCATTCCCCTGCAGTATACCTTCAGGCTAGGCTTCTGGTACGATATACCAAGGACAAAGAATTAATGTTAGTGTGAGTCATATCTCCGTAGTTCTAAGCACTGAGTGTAGTCTGAGTCAAACCTCTTAGCCTTTTGGCTACCTAGGGACCTTGGTACACTCAGGTTTTTAATATTAGATAAAAGAATTAAATTTTAATGAACTAACTTTCTCAGCAGCTTCAACTCTGCTTTTTCCCTTGTGGTAGCAGAACTGCCTTTCTAATGAAGAAAAACTCCTTTTCACCAAATTGCTCAGATGTGTGAAACTAAGCACAGAGATGAATTTTATGTCTCCCCAGCACCAAAAATATTGATCGATAGAAACATTCAGCCACTTTAGACAGACAGAAGAGATGCAATATGAGAAGGCAGCATATCACCTGAGAAAAGCAAAATGCTCTGGCAGGGTGGAAAGGCCTTCCATTTACCTCCTCAATTTATAGCTCCTTTCTCCCCAGCTAGAAAGTTGGGAATTAAATAATAATGACTTTAACTTTAAATAGGTCCTGCAAGGTACCTTGAACAGCCAAGCCTCCACTGAGTTGAAGGGGAGGGCACTCAGCAGCTGGCTGGATAAATCCTGTCTCTTATGCTTATATGATGGCACATGCAGTTCCCCAGGTGTCCCGTACACAGGGATGTGTCTCTGCAAATAGTATAGAAACTCGTAGGTGTATGGACTGTCTGCAAAAGGCAGCAAGTGTTTCCAGGTGCATGCTCTGACACAGAAGGATAGAAAAACCTCACAGCATTTCAGATTGCTTCTCCTCTATGACACATTATTTCTTTTCATGACAAAGCATCTTTTAGCCTGGTTTCTTAGGGAGATGCTTCCCTGTATCTGTCTCATCCCATCCATTATCTGATTTCAAACAAACCCATCAGGAGTCTCAGAGTTAATAAGTTCTGTACATGTCATAAAACTGACTGTCTAGACACGCATCTATATTAACACCATTCCAGGATGCAATATAAGCTCCACTTCAGTTAGAAACCCAGAAAGCCAGGGTGGGAGTGAGACCATATAAACACCCACCCAGAGAAAAAGCTAGCACTGACACTTGTGCCGAAAAAGAAGGAAGAAGGTGGCCCAGAGTAGATGAGATCCATACCCGGGAGGGGTGGGTGGGGATATTTGTCACTCTCTTCTATACAAGTGGTGGGGAAGAACCAAATTACAAGGAGATTGAGAAGTAGAAAGGTCATTGGAAATCATAAGCACCCAGCTGTATGCCTGGATGTTCAAGGGTGTTCTCCCAAGGGCAAAATAGGCTCCAGCAAATGATACGTGCAGCAGCAGAATCCTAAATCTAAGTTTTTAAGCATGGGGAAAAAAATAGAAGCCTCGTTTTTCAAGCACGGGTGTCTCAGGGCTTTTAGGTGGGTTCTGATACCACTGTGCATTTTCATAAAGCGTGTAGGGACTTTATAACAAATCAGTTAAAAACTGGTCAGCAGATTCAAGTGTTACAGGGGTGTAAACTGAAAGGGCAACAGATAGACAGCAAGTCTGTACGAGCTTCACATCCTCAAGAAAGCAGACTGTAGGAACCCAGGCTGCAGTACACAATACAGAGTTGAAACACAGAATGCTCACCAGTACCACTGAAAAACGTGAGATGCAGTGGTTCTTTCCAGCAGCAAAGCTAGTGGAGTCTCAATGCCATCCTCTGCTCTGCTGGTGCCTTCTGCTTGTGGCTGTTTCCCAACACGGACCCTTGTTAACCTGGAGGGAAAAGCATCTGTTGTTTTTTTTTTATTTTCCAAAAGGTTGGTTATACAGGGTCTCTTTAGGGCATAGTAGAGTTACAAAAGTCTCATGGCCTGTCTGGTAAATAGCTTTTAGTTGCTTATTTTTTGCTGTGCTGTGTTGTGATCTTCTCATGACTGGATCGCAGCTGCTTGGGTTATCTTGGGAGAGCAGGCTGCCAAATGCTGTGCCTGGAGGATCTGTATTAAAGCCTGTGTCATCCCAGGAGAGTGCCTAAACCCAGTCGCCAACCAATTGGGTCAAAAGGAGTCTGATAAAGCCAATGGAAACATGGTTTTGAAGTAGGTAGCAGCTGCTGGCATCTGACCAGCACATGATACTGGCTTGCTAAAAACACATCACTATACACAGAAGGGTAATAATGACAAAAAAAGTTAGTGTCCTTTTACCCAACTCCTGATGACTGGCAGAGTTGCTGCTGCTATGCTAATTTGCACACAGCTGTTTCCCACAGTGTCAGGAAAATCCTGTTCACTACTTGGGGGATGAAACCCTCCCAGTAGTAATGGATACAGGCATGACTCCCACTGGAACAATGTCCTGGGAGCATGTTTTTGGGAGTGGGCTTGTGTAAGAAGGTTATCAGTAATTTGGGAAAAAAGTGCCAGGCTTTTGACCCCAAGAAGCCTGAAATTAGTTTGTACCGGCCTTCTCATTCCAGTGTATTTACAGACAACAGGAGATCTCACAGCTGGTGGGTTCTCACACCATTACTACTGCAGGATGCTTGGATTGCCCCTCTTGGTCTAGCCAGGAGTACGTTTGGGCTCAGGGTTGAGCAGGGCCAGGTCTGATAAATGTTTTGGGATCTGAACTGTGAGGGACAGCCAGGGGCTTCAGGTTTGATTCAGAAAGCTGGTGGCTCCCCACCAGATGGTAAGTGACAGGGGTATGTCAGAGGCTCTCCTACATAAAGGGCATAGCTGAAATGCTACTGGAGATCATGAAAAATGTCAGCACACTCTCGCAAGCCCACACTCCTTGCATGGCCAGAAGGATTGTGTTTGCTGAAGTCGTGCACTGAATCTGTGCTTTTCATCTCTCCTCCTGAGCTGCTGGGATTGTGCATAGGTCGAGGTGTTACCTATAGCACTGCACGTCAAAGCACAAATCCTTTCAAAACACTTAAAAATACAACTCTGAATATATATCCTTGGCATAACACAAAAACACTAGACAGGGTGTGGCAAGAATAACCTATGGAGTAGTCAAAAGGAGCATAAGATATCACCAGTGGATAGATGGGATCTGCAGCTAAGAATGGGACTGGTCCCCACCACAATGCATTTCCAACCCTTACCTTGCTGCCTCCAGAAAGGTACCAAGTGGGAGAATAAGCTTTCTAAAAGGCAAACTCTGAACTGAACAGGATTTCTGCTCGTTGGACTCTCCAGGAAGCAAAATCCAGAAGTCCATCTGTAAGAAATGCTCTGTTTGGCTCTCTTCCGCTTTAACCTGCACTCATGGCCCAGAAGCATTTAGACCTTTCACACCAGAAATCTCCTACAAGAAATCCTTCCCTGCTCACAGCATATATGCAGGGACCCCTGCACCTGTACATTGTGGTGGATGTATAGAGATGCTTTGCTTGCCAGTAGAGGCCAGCATTGCTCTGTTTGCTGTGCACCACAAGGCCAGCCAAGCGGGATGGACATATTCCCTTTTCTTTCAGAAATAATGTTATGCCTTATTGTAGGCATAACCCTGCAGATCACTAATAGCTACCAGGTCTCTCCTGTAGTCCTGGTCTAGAAAAGGCAAGGGGGTGTTCATCTCTATGCCCTGACACTGGCTGGCTTGCATGGTCAGATGGAGTGCGAAAGGCATGGCTTATATCTAATTCTGCCTATTGCTGTAAAAAGACATTTGAAAAGAGGAAGAAGGAAGAAAAAAAAAAGCCTAGTTAAAAGGCAAGGATGTCCCCAGTAAAAGCCGTCTCAGCAGGCAGAGCACTGGGGAAGCACCAGGGATTTCTAGCAAAACTTCCTCGGCTCCTTGGCACAAGTCCAATGCATGTGACAAGTCCCTTGCAAAAATCTTAAATGCTCCTTGTTCCTCTGCCACGTGATACCTCTTGTCATTACAGGGGCCATGAATAGGCCCTTGAGATCTGTGGGGAAAACTAAGTCTGGACAACTCAGCTGCCAAATACTTCATAGGGAGAGCAGGGGAATTTCCTTGTTTTAGGCTTAATTACCCACTGGATTTTGTCCAACAGTAGCTGCAGTTAGGTTGTAATGTAAAGGAGCTGGTCATGGGGTTCCCATGCTTTGCTCTTGGTGCCCATACACACTGATGGTGAGGAATGTACTTTGGAAAGTACATTGAGAAGTGAAAGGCCTCCAGCTCTAGAAAATTTGAGCTTTTCCTCCCAGGGGTGACTGTTCCTATCCATGTTTGGTGCAAAGACCCCTTTCCTGGACTTGAATATCACCTTCCAACCCACTTCTTCACCTGAACTGCTGATACTGTGCAGAAAAGTGTCTTGGTTCCTGGAAATGTTGGAGGACCAACCTTGATGGCCAAGATGATTCCCCCCCCCCAGTGCTACAGTCCCAAATCAAATTGTGCATTGGGGGATGAATTACCTGACCACCAGTGAGACCCATCCCTGCCAGGCCCAAGGATGCAGATTTACATTCATCCTCTCCATCCGGGCCTGAGATGGACAGCCTTGGGCAGAGCAGGAGGCAGGAATGCAGAGTTGATCCCCCAGGGCTAGAGCTGGGTTGATGGGTGTATTCTGGGAGCATCTGTGCAAACTCTAAACTGATTGCTTCTAAAAAGCTCTTGGGCCAGCCCTGCTGGAGTGGATAAGCTGCATTTCTTCAGATGAGCCTGCTTAGAGCACAGCTGGTAGATGGAGAAGAATTTAGAGGAGCCACAGCATCCTTTAAAAAGGCTCTGCCCTCCTCCTCACCACTAACATGCCCAGCCCAGAAAAGAGGCACATTTCCCAGCCTGCCCACATAGCAACTTTTGGCAGTGTGCGATTAAAAGGGAAGAGGGTGTGCATGCATGTGGAGAAGCCTGTTTCTGATCTCATTCCTTGAGCAAGGAAATATCAATGACTCCTACATCCCAGCTGTTCCTCATTGTGGGAAATGCCTTTCAGTTTTTAAGCTAGTCTTTCTTTTTCTCCAGCCCATGGGATGCTTCCTAGTCTTCTCTTAGTCATTAGCAGACTAACTAAAAAATTATGTATAAAGCAAGGGGGAGGTTAACAGGAAAAAGTACCATTAGTCCTGTTTCTCTCTTTCTCACCAAGCATCTTTTTAACAAATGTTATTTGTTTAACCTGGACACCTCCTTTAGTTGTGGTGCATCAAAAGTCAGTGCCAGAGGTTGCATGGGAGGTGCATACAAGTTAACCTGCCTAAAACAAGAAAAAATTGTCATGCTATTAATCAAGCCCTTAATGCAAAGATAGCGATAAAACACATGATGCCCAGCAGGGAACGATGCCCAGAGATTTGTCTTATATAAGCTTTCATAGGAACATTATTTTCGGTAAACCTCAGTGTAATGAGTCATCATCTGCTGTAATTAACTTCCATAGTCCTGCTGCTAATCTCCTTGTTTGTTATGGGGGATGAGAATAAATATGGGTTTAAATTAGATAAATCTGGGAGGTAAAAAGCAGCTTGTGAGAATTGGGTTTTCTGCAGTGAAACCAATTCTCTTGTAATGCAATTTGCATATTCTTTTCCCTTTTTTCCTTTCTGATCATTAAAGCTCAAACTAATTTTAGTTTTCATCATTTATATTGCTGGTTTGTATCTTTTTCCTGCCTTCCTTTTCAGTCATTGTCGAACAATACAGGACTGCTCTTTTCTGCTCACAGACACTGTAGTTTTTTCTGCTGCTTTTTCACTAGGACTGTGTTGGGTTTGTTAACTAGAATGGAGTGATTCGTTTGCATGATCAACTACTTTCTCCCCTCTTTTTATTAAAAGTTTACTGAATATGCTGGCTCACTTTTAAAATAAACCCAGGGCACCTTCCAGACCCAGAAGATCCTAAATGCTTGATGTTATGGCCAGTAAATGCCTTTTTAAATGCTGAAAAGTGTCAGTACAGACTAGCTATGTTCACAACTGAATGCTTGCTCCTTCTGAAATACGGAAGGGTAGGAGAGAGAATGGGGAAGAGACAGATGCAGGATGGGCAGCCTGTTCATTTTGAAAGCATAACAAGCCTTACTTTTACCAGCCTATGCTCTTTTAGCCACCTAGGTGGTACACAGTGTACCTTCCTCCCCAAGAATGTTACTCTCATTATCAAATTGATTTGGGCCAGCTACTGAGTAGCTTCTTATTTGTATTCATAGATTTGCGCTTCTTCGCGAGCAGCCAAGTTAGAGCTGGGGTCCAAGTGAATCTCCTGCTGTCTCCCCAGAGCCTCTAAAGCTTTACAATGACTCGCTGGATGCATCGCAGAGAGAGGCTGTCTCCTTCTCACTGGCACAGAGGGAGCTTGCCATCATCCATGGACCACCTGGCACAGGGAAGACCACAACACTAGTAGAGATCATCCTGCAAGCTGTACAGCAAGGCCTGAAAGTGAGTATCAGTAGTGGGACTGTAGTGACAGCGATCACCTTGGTTTATTTTGCAAACTCATTGGGCTTCATGGCAGCTGGAGCAGATCCAGTAACAGCTGTGCTACACTACAGAGTCTGGCTTGGTTTGCAAGGACCAGGGAGTTTTACCTATCAGCTGAAATTAGGTTCAAATAGCAAACCTGAGCTTTGAAGCCTCTATTTATTGAAGACCCTGCACTAGTGCTTCAAAGCAAGGCAAGAATTGCCTTTGGTGTCTGGAGGCTGTGGAGGTGTCGGTGGTTAATTCCCAATAGTATGTGTTGGTCTCCGACCTGGGACACTGTTGATCCAGTGTTTTGGTGTCCTTGACAGTAACAAGCACTTGGTTTCTCCCCGTACAGGTCCTGTGTTGTGCCCCTTCCAATGTTGCTGTGGATAATCTGGTGGAAAGGCTGGCTGGCTACAGAGCCCGCATCCTGCGGCTTGGGCACCCTGCTCGCCTGCTGGAGCCCATCCAACGGCATTCCTTGGACGCAGTCTTGGCCCGTGGCGACAATGCCCAGATAGTAGCAGATATCAGGAAGGACATCGACCAGGCCTTTGTACGTGTCCCTGCAACATGCCCTGTGTGGGTTACCTGAATGCCAGCTCTCTAGATTAGCAGTACCCGATCTGCTAGCCAGGCAAGCTACTTTGTCTCTAAAACTAAGGAACAACTATGCCACTTCTTGCATGTTCTTAGAAGAGAACCACTACAGCCAGGTGCTCTGGGTTGCCCCAAAATCAGTGGCTAGAGGCAAGACACAGTGACTAATCCTGCTGTGAGCCATAGGCAGTGTGCAGCCAACCTGCACCCTGGTTTAACCTGGTATTTGTGGATTCAGGGCACCATGAGCCCACAGTGATGCTCCCAGTCTGGTTCTTACTGTATCCAGGCAGGGGTAGAATATTGGTGGGCATGAGCCTCTCTGTGGTCAGTCAACAGTAGAAAAGCCACTTCAGGAGAGGGGAAAGAAAAAAATAGCATAGTGCAGTGGACTAACAGTGGCAGTTGGAGATGTGTGTGGCCTGGATTAATCCCATTTACTCTGATGGGAAGGCATTTAACCTGGCCTTGGAAAAAAGCAACTGGGGTGCAAGCTTGGCAGTTTTAGAAATGGGGAGGCATCCAGCCTGGCAAGGTATCTCACAGAAAGCCTCCCTACCAGGGGCTGCCTGAGCCTCCTTGGTCACCTGCCACCAGTGCTCATCTTCATCTGCTGTAGAAGGGGCTAAAGGTAGAACTCCTCCTAGCTGAATTCCTCATTGGTGGCAAAATCATAGTCATTACTGCTGCATGGGGAGATGCTGCAGTGCCCTGCTCTCCAGATTATCTGTCTGGCATTGTTCATGCAGTCCTCTTCACCAGAGAGCGAGAGAAACATTCACATCATTAATTCACTTCCTAACGAGATGACTGGCTGTCCTGACACTCCCTCCCACTCTCAGCCACCTCAAGTAGAAAGCAGAGTGCACTATAAAAATGCATCCCTAATTTCTTCTTTCACAACCTAATTTTCCTAGACTTAATTTACAGAGTAGCTCTTTTACTTGAGATGATAGGTTTTGATACTAATTAGGTTTTTTCCTCCCCCTCCTCCCCCCAGCACTGTCCAGAAACCATTTTGCAGATGCATCCAGCTCAAGAGAGATACTGTCTTGATCAGAGATGCAGGAGGGCATCTTCATACCACTGCACACGTTGTGGCATACTTGTCCAAGTATATTGCCCTGCCCTTCAGTAAGGCACTGCGCGTTTACTTTAAATGATGCGGACCAAACATGGCTTTCAACTCCATGAACATTAGTCTGTAGCCACCATTATGGCAGCAGCTTCAGTTTTCCCAAATGTGGTTATGCATCATCCAGTGTTTCTGTTGCTGAGCAGTTGGGGAAGTCGCTTGGCAGACAAGTTGTTCTTGCACATAATGTAAGGGAAAGAGAGGGTGTCTGAGGGCTGGGTAAAGTTGTACTTGTGGCTGAGAGCCTTCAGCATTAAAGTCTCTATCTGCTTCCTTCCTGGAGCAAGGGGTATGTGGTGATGGGAGATAGGGACTGGCCACCAAGGCTTGTTCTGCCCTGAAATACCAAACAAAAACCCAAGAGCTAGCATACTGCTGCAATTCAGCTTGCATAACAGCAGTGCTTTGAGCTGCCTATGATAGGGTCTTTCACAGAAGATGCATCTGACTCATTAGCATCTCTTTCTGGTCTGCAGAGCTCACCTCTGAGGTCCTGGCTCATCCTTCCCTCATCCTGCCTCAGTTTCTCCCCTGCAACATCCCCTACTTGCCCCTGTAATAACTTCTTCCTTTGTCTACTCCATATTTTGACTCTTCTCACTCCTTTATTTCACCACTACTCCCAACCACAGGAGAGCTAGTAATATAAGTGAAAAACCTTGCTCTCTGCACATTTTCTACCCCTTTGTGTCTCCTTCCCTCACCTGTTCAGGCTTCAAGCTTTCCAGGATATCAGCTTCTGGATGTGTGCACGAACAAGGGTGCAGTCCCACAGTACCTGAGCAAGAAAGGTAGCACAGTTCTAGCAATGTTGAGCAGGATCAGCCAGCAGTCCAGATTACCAGACAGGTCCAGAGTCATGAGGCAGTCAACCCAGAAAGGAAATCAAGCCCAGAGCACAAGCCCTATAGCTCAGGCAAGAAGCAAAGTCTGGCTTTAAATGCACTCCCAGACCAATGAGTGGGTGGGTGGGGGCCCAAACGAGGCAGGTCAGGACAA
This sequence comes from Leptodon cayanensis, assembly GCA_027564655.1. NCBI lineage: Eukaryota > Metazoa > Chordata > Aves > Accipitriformes > Accipitridae > Leptodon > Leptodon cayanensis. The sequence continues at coordinate 29,930,185 of JANXJC010000021.1, forward strand.
TTAGAGCCTGCTGGCACCCACAGAGCCCTAATGAGGAGTCAGTGGGATCCAGGCTCACAGTGTGCCAAGCACTATCCTTGGGGCTGACTGACAGTGCTCTCTTACCTCTGGACTGTGCTCCCTGCTCCCTTAGCTGCTTTCAGAGCTGAGAGTCAGTCAGATGTTTGGATCTTAATGTCACCAGTGAACCTCAGAGAACAGTTGCTGTTTTTAGTTTACTAACTAGATCTTTTTTGCTGAACAGACATTAAAATTGGCCCTATTGGCACCATCAGTTTTGGTCTCTAATCTTCCTCAGTTTCTAACAGAGAAGTGGATGCAAATCTACTTTGTTCCTTCAGCTCAGTGACTGTCATCAGGACTAGCGCCCACCCTGTCCTTTTAGATCAAGCTAAGGAAAAGATGCCTGTGTGATCACGTTACCTGCGTATCTGTCTGTAATCACTCCCCTGTAACTTGTCAGCCAATTTTGACTACACTTGACAGATTTGTAGAGGTTTCACAGGTATTAAATACCTACAAATTTAATGAAACAGGTGGCTGAGTAGAAGAGCGAGACACATGAATGTCTTTCCTAGGGAAAAGGCTACAATATGAGCTGAACCATGTTAGACACTGGAGAATCCATCCATACAGAGGATGATTATAGGAACCATCAGGTCATATTGGTTTGGCAGCTTATAAAAGCTTCTGTCTGCAACCTTTTCAGCCTTCTCAAGTCATCAGCCTTACCTCCTAGGAAATAATCCAAGTGCGGGTAGCTTTCTCAAGGTGACTTGCAGTGAACGATAGCTTGGCTGTTATCTCATAGCTGCTGGTCTGTAGCCGGGGAAGCGCTAGCAACCAGTGGTGATGATTTGTTGTGTTAGATATATTTAATAAGTGTTGCTAAAAAAAGCCATGCGCCTGTCTAGATATTGCTCTGAATCATTCACAGCAACTCAGAAACGCCTTTTTAAAAATGCAAAGCTGCTACTTTTGCTGGACATGGCACAGTCAACTTGGGGAGTCCTCCTGCTTTAAGGTCATTTGGAGCCAGAGGATCCCTGCTTCCCCCGAGCAGCAGAGCAGAATGAGATAGGAAGTCCCAATTATTCACCCCGCAAAGGCACAAGACCCTTCTTCCCATTAAGCCTAATTACCATTATACATGAGTCCCTGCTTTGTGCCCAGATGCTTTGACTGGTGCATAGACTTAGTCATCAGATGGACTGAAGCATCTGACCTCCCTGCTGATCGCTGGGGCACTGGGAAAATACAGGGCAGAGCAGGAAGGGCTGAACAAAGGATTTAAGGACAGGGAGTTACTCTTCAACACTTTATGCTCACAGTTCAAGACTATCAAAATATGCAGCCATAGGAGTTTAAGCATGGACCAACTAAGTCTGGGAAATTGTTGCCTGGACCCTGAGTGATGGTGTTACTCCTGATGGTCCCGGATGGTCTGATCGGCAGCAATATTCTCATTTTGCTGTTTCATGCTCAGAGCCTGGGGCTGTATTGACATAGTTCATCTTTTGCATAGACAGAAATACTCTTTATGCTTCAAGCAATGCTGATTGTGGAAGGGGCTTTCTGGCAGGGAGAGGGAAGAGAAACCAAGGTTTTGTGGGACTGATTATGATGAGCCAATGTATTATGATGGACATAGAGAAGCCATGCTGTATCCAGGTTCTTTGGTTATGTGAGAAGCTGAACATATCCCTAGGACTAGAAACAGTTTGTTTTATCTTGATTTTTCTATTTTATAGGCAAAACCCAAAAAGGCTCAAGACAAGGGAGAGCGGAGCCATTTTCTCAGTGAGATTAAGGCACTGAGAAAGGAGCTGAAAGAACGAGAAGAAACTGCCATGGCTGCAGCCCTTACCCATGCCAGTGTTGTCCTTGCTACAAATACAGGTGCAAGATCCTCTTTTTCTTTGGTATTTTACCTTACTTGCCAGGACTTACATAAACCACGTGCCCTGCAATGCAGCATCCAGCCAGGACAGGAGGGAGACTTAGTTCCGGCTCCAAACTCCTGGGAGTTCAGTCAAGTTTGCTGCAAGCTCTTAAACTCCGCCACAGTGGGATTCTCCCTGCTTACACTCTGGCACGTGATGTTGTTTAGCAAAGAATATGGGTCTAGAAGGGCCTTTGGTGTGAGCCAATGTGACCCATCTTTGTAGTTCTGAGTAGGAGCTGAGCTTTCAGTGAGTAAACAAGTGCTTTGGAGGTGTACAATCTGCTTATTGATTTCATAAGTCACATGGAATTGCTTAATTTCTGTGACTGATTGAATACAGCACATGTTTCCATAGCCTGGTCTCAGTCTGCATGTATTTGGTTAGTTCTGTAAGTTGCCCAAGTGGTGTAAATGACATGGGAGTTAGGGAACAGTTCCAGGTATTCATCAGGCAGCGCATGTAGGCACATCTGCATCTACAAGTAGGAAAGTAATACCCTTGCAATTGAAGAGGAATGTAAGCGCTTAAAGTTTAACACATGCTAAAGTGCTTTTCTAGATCAGATGTATAATATGCCAGGGCCTGCTTATAATCTTCAGATTTGGTTGCTCAGGGATTATTTGCTGAAGGGAAACATCAATAATTTTAAGTCATAGAAAAGAACCTCAGGGGGCATTCACAAGTTACTAGTGCAAAGGTTAAACGAAAGATAAATCCTTCCAGTGCATTATTTGCTGGGAATTGGCATCTCACTTCTTTTAACTTTGCTTGAAAAAACAGGGGAAGGTTTCCTTTTTTCAGTAAAACTGGTATTTTGTGCTGACCATTGTGTTGATCAGATGTGATTTGCTCCTGGGACTCTGGGACTTGCTAGCCAGTGTGGAGGTCCGTGCAATTCTGCTTCAGCAAAAGGTTGTAGACAAACAAGGGGTTTGGATTTTGTGTTTTCCTCAATTAAGCAATCTTGGTATTTGTCTGAAACCACATAGTCTGATGGGAATTATTATTTATGTAAGCCAAACTGCTCTGTTGCTAGGTTCAGCAGAGAGAGAATTTAATCATGGCAACACACAGGGACACCAGTGACCTTTACTTAATGGGAGTTCAATAAACTCAAGTCGAGCTGCAAGGCTGTAAAGGAAGAAGATCATCGGCACAGCTGCATGCCACATTGGTGCAGTCTTTTTTAGATAGAGAGAACCTTTCTACTTATTTCTTTTCCACCTTCAGTGTGACAAAATTGCAAAAGTCGAGTTCAAACTGTATGCCCCTTGATACCAGAGTGGATTCATATAGGCTGGGAAAAACTTTTTTAAAGAAAAACACGGTGTCTCAGTTGACAAACTGTAACATCTGAACTGGTGCAAAGCTGTAGAGGCAGCAGGATTTACAGTAGCAAATCAAAATCACCCCAATCAGAGCTACACTGCAATAGCATGGGAGCTTTTGAAAAAACATATCTGTGAATGCTGTGAATCTCCTTGTCTGGCATGCTGGCTTCTTAATCCTCCTCTCCTCCTTTTGCATCCCTTTTTCTATGAATTGCAGTGATATTTTTGATGCCTCTGAAATTCACAGTTCTGATCAATGCATGGATCAATATTGGTTCATGTCTGGATTATAGTAAGATGTGTGTAAGGGTTATTTGTTTGACATTACAAATGGACAGCTGATGTAAAAAAATAGCCCTTGCCATCATTGTCTGATGACAGTCTCCTCTGCTTTCCCTTCTCCTACTGCCATGAGGAAGGACAGAGTAGCACAGCCAGGATCAGCAGGGCAGAGGAGGCAGGGTCTCAGCTGATCTTTCCCTCTTGGGGTGTCCCTCAGGCAAGGTCAATCTCAAGTCCGTCATCCTTTCAGTTTTGGTTGGTGAGAAATTTTGTTTGAATTTCAGGGCAGAAGGAAAGTGGGTGTTCATTAGTGCTTTTGCTCTGCTCCTGCTCTGGGTGAAGTATTTGAGCATATTGTTCTGTTTGTCATCTGGGTTTCACTGTTGTTTTCAAAGATACTTGGAAGCTTTTGGGCCCAGATGCCAGGGCAAAAAAGTACAAACAGAAATTGGCAAAAACAATTCTGACATATACATATAAATGTATAAGTATTTGGCATGGACTACAGAGCTGAATTTCTAAATCTGCGAAAAAACATTATTTTACCTGCCTCCCTCAATCACAATTAAAGCATGTGTGCTTTGTTTTAAAAACAGGTTGCTTGCTCTTCTGTGCTTCCCTGCTAAGCTGTGCACCTTCTCCTTTAATTAGGTGCTTCCTCTGATGGCCCACTGAAGCTGCTTCCTGAAAATCACTTTGATCTCGTGGTGATAGATGAGTGTGCTCAGGCCCTGGAAGCCAGTTGCTGGATACCGCTGCTGAAGGCTCCAAAGTGCATCCTGGCTGGAGATCACAAACAGCTTCCCCCCACCATCATCTCTCACAAGTAAGCGGTTCACAGTCCCAGGTCCTCCTGTTATTTATGCAGCCAAATGCCTCTGAATGCCTCAAGTGTCAAGACATTTCATGAATGTGGATTATTTATTGATATCCCCCATGAGCTGGGTTTGGTCACACTGCCAGAATTACATCAGACCTGTTTTACTGATAGCCACTGCTTAAAGTTTAATGCGGCTCCATCTGAGCAGGCTTTCTTATCGCACGAGGACGTGACGGTTGTTTTACCTGCTGCTGACCGAGCCACATAATAGCAAAGCGTGTGTAGTCAGCATGGTGCTGGAGAGTTGCCTTTTGTGCTGATGAGTGCCTGCTGGGCAACTGCTTCTGGGCTTGCACGGGTTTTGAGTTTGCAGACAGGGAGAGGTATCCAACAGGCAGCCTTTGACCCTGCTCTGGAGTTGCCAGGAATTCTCAAAGGTGCGTGCACCTTGCCTATGAGGCTCTCATCTGTGTGGGAGCAGAGATGTGGCCTGCAGGAGTTCGCGCATTGGATTGAGTTTTGTAGAAACAACCTTAGGTGGGTTACCTTGGTAGAGCTGCTAAAGCAAACCTCAGAAACAGAAGGTGATTCTGTACCAGATCCTATCCATTCGCAGTGGGAATACTTGCTCAGACAGTGACAGGGAGCTGTCTGCCTTTGAAACACTGCTGAGCTCATTTTGCAGAGGTCCTTTAAGCTGCATCAGGGACACAATCCAGCAGCTAGCGTCCCAGCCTTCTCCAAGATTCCCTTTTGCACTTGTCCCACATTTACTTAGGAGTTGTGTGCTCACAGTGGAGAGAATCCTCGCCAGAAAAAGCAGGGCAGACAGGGAGGATGAGTGCAACAAGGCAGGAAGAATGGGCAGAAACTCATGCCAAACCGTGTTTCAGGATGATCTATCACACTGGGAATGTCAGGGGTAGCTCTGCAGCATCATGGAAACAGCTCAAAAAGCCTTTGTAACAATGTTCGGACCTTCCCACTCAACTGCCATGGCCTCTGTGCAAGGGGCAAGTACTGCTGAGATAAACAGCATTAAATCAGAGTGCTGTACTGGCTGGTACTGCTGTGGGATTGATGGTAGTTTTCTGTGTGCTTGCCTGCATCCTTCCATCAGTCACCTGAAACATGCCTCAGCTCCAAAGAATTCAATGCTTGCATTGTTCGCTTTGTTTTTTTTCTTTAGTGAGGAGTATTTATGCTATGCACTACTACTGAATTATTCAAAATTGTGTGTATTTTGACAGATGTTTTTCCTGAGAGACGTCATCAGCCAAAATATTTTTTCAATTCTGCTTGCTTAGCAGCACTGTATTTGAATTCTTTGTTTTCTCTCTGTTATGCGAAGTAATTTTTGGAGTGGTTAGAAAAGTTGTTCAAAAAAGAGTTTAAAACAATCACATCAGCCATTCAAACTAGTAAAATGGTAAGCAAACAGAAGGTGAACAAAAGAGAGACACAAATTCTGGTTTCACTAACCAGTATTTGTATATAAACTTTAAAATGTTTGTTTTTACGAAAGATGATCTGTTTTTTACATGAGGTTTCCTTGTGCCTGGCAAGAAGGGTAGCCTGGTTTATCTCCTCTTTGCTGACTGCAGGCTCTGTAGAGTGAATTCAGGCTCACACTCAGTTTAATTCAAGCCTTCTCTTCCCTTTATTAAATTCAGCTCTGTGGTTCCACATTTGTTTATTTAACGTATTAATGTTATAATTATAAGTTGGCCCACCGAGATGCTGCATTATCACACACACCACAGTGATCATAAAACCTCACAATACCTACAACATGCATATTAAGAACAATTAGTTTGTGGAAGAGATCTGTGGCTAGTGTAGATTGCCTGTGCTTCGAAGGGGATGCTCCAAATAGTACTGGGGAGCCTTTGGGTAGTTTAAAATATAAGTGTGTGCATGTTTATCTAGCTCTAGATCTGGAATTACTGAACCATCATTGTGCAGAAGCAGAGAATAGGGCTGACTTCATAAGCTTTCTCTCCTGCTTCCAAAAAATAATGAGCAAGATACATATCTATAATCTTCCTTGAATTTTGAACAAGGGAAATGAAAAATCCGAGGGAGGCAGCGGCTCCCAGCAGGTGGCTAAGAGATGATGCAAATAATGTTAAGGCACTGCATCATCTTCTCATTTTACCATTATCAGATGCACGAATGCTTGTTGTTTTGCAGATCTTGGCAGGTGATAAGCACACTCCTCTACTGTCTGGTGATGGTGTCTAGGCTGGTGAACTGGAAAAAGCCTACCCAGAACTCCCTACCCTTCTTGTCTTGCTGTTAATTTACTGTGAGTTTGCAGGCTGTGTCTCTGTGCCTAGGTTTTCCCCATCTGTAAATTGGGAATAAATAGTTTTACCTCCATGTGGAAGCCAAGTGGCTAGCCAAGGCTGGGGAGCTGGAGAGAGGCTGTGATCTGCGTGGAGCCAACAGATGTTGTTAGCCTAGGGTGGGAAGAAGCAGTCAGAGGCTAGTTGGGGGCTAGAGCCTCACTCGCTTAGTTTAGTAGGGAATTGGTTTAATCTGGAGTCAGATAACAAAACTATTCCGAATAGAGAAGAGCTCCTTGCCTGATGTGCAAAGTACTTTTTGGAGTAAGTATCTGGTTACTAGCAAGAAGTTTGCAGTTTGTTCCTTCTAATTTCAGGGTTATCATTCTTTAAGTAATGCGTAAGGCTCATCTTCTCCACCAGAGAAACTGTATTGTAGCTGCATAATGCCCCAGTCTTTGTGCTGTCCTCGGCCAGCATGATTAATCTCGACTGCCATTCTGAGCAGTGGCACTGGTTTGAGATTTTCACCCCTCTTTCTCCTTGTGCCAGTAAGTTGTTCCAAATTATGAATAAACAGAGAAGAGGGAGTTGGATGGTCTTCCTCTGCTTACGCTTCTGGTTGTGGAATTACACTTGTTCATATCTCAGGCTCCTGCCACAGCAATGCTGATTTACAAGATCGGAAGCCTTAGGTGGATGAAAATGCTCACCAAATACTCACTGTGGTCCCAAGACAGCAACTATGTGCTAGGGAGGCAGACAGTGCTGCCCAGCCCCAGGAACAGAGCCTAGAGACTTATTTTTCCCCAAGACTGTCAGATTAAGGGCAAAACATAGCAGAAGTACCAACTCCATTACTATGGGTGAATGGGTCTAATGCTCAACTGATGTCAGTTTTGGCCCCTCTTTGAAATGAAGCAGATTTTCTTCAGAAGTGCTCCAGAAACATACTACCTGCCAGCTGCTTTCTTCTGCTCTGTCATGATGGCTGATGCCAGAAGCCTTTGCTGGTGCTGCATTGTGGCATCGACAGCAAAAAGCTCCTCTCTGGTAGGACCCATCTGCTGCAGATCTCCTGGATCTCCTCCTGGTCCTGCTCAAGGAGTTGTGCTTTTCGTTCCCTAAGTTTTGAGTTCATTTGACTTTGCAGTGGAAAGTTTCCACTGTGCAGGGAAGTCAGTTTTTAGGTCAGCTTCCATCTCTTGTGGGGTAATCCCTTTTGGATAAGAAACCTTAGGGATGTTTAAACACTGTGTCACTCTGTGCCCTTCCTAAAGTTCAATAGATTTAAAATAAAATAGAGCAGAGAGAATGTGTGTCTGAATCAATAGTGTTAATAGATTTATATCTCAGCCTGGCTTACCAGTAAATTATGATCCAAAAAACTTGCTACATTAAACAAAATTATTGCTCAAGGCATCAGCAGGTCCACGACCCAGCTGCTGGTCAGACACCAGTCACCAGAGCTCAGCCTCGCAGACAGTTGCCTTTTGGAAGATAAAGTGCAAAAAGCCAAGCTGACTTCAGCTTACTTGGAAGAATTATGGGCTGTGCTCTCAAATACTGCCGCTCTCCAGGCAGGTCTCCCCGTTTTAGCCTAAAAGGCAAAGCTGCTATGATGCTGCTGCCTGTGCCAGCCGGTCTTCTCTCAGTTCCCCAAGTAACTCTTGAAACCTGTTAGCTAAGGTGAAGCAAATCCATCAAAGTGTGAAAGTTGGGGAGATCTTCAACTCTGTAAAAACAGATAAAAAAGCCAAGACCTGAGTTTGTTCCTGCATGCAGGGGAAAGCCATCATACGAACTTAACCAAAGTAGTAGCTACAAGAGAAGCCACACAGGAGGGAAACAGAGAAAACCCTACTTTCCATATTTATTACTGAAGTATGTTAGTTTAGCACTGGAAAACTCCAGCTAATATCCTGTTGTGTTAGGCATGGTGTATATAATGGGAGATGGTCCCTGTTATGATCTGAATGAACAAGTGTGAGGGGAAAGAAGGATTACTCTCCCCATTTCATCCCAGATCATACAGGAAACCTGTGGTGGCTTCTAGGACTGAGCAAGATGACTTGAACCCCAGCCTGGTGTTTGTCTGTGAGTCCACCTTTCCTGTCTTTCCCCTCACTTCTAAAGGCTGACATCTTGTTAAGTAAAATTATTCAAAACTGGGTTTTTTCAAGCTTTGCCCATTGCTCAGGTGGCTGACTGTTGGAAGACTGAGAATGCAGGAAAACAAGTGGAAAGTAAAGCTTTTTGTGCTATTTATGGCTTTACCTTTCATCTCAGTGGGAGGTCTTGGCAGTAGCCCGACAGCTATTAATTGCAGATGGGTATACTGACAGGTATTGACTGTACATACAGAAATTAGAGTGGGTGCTTATCAGGCAGGCACTGATCTGGAGTCTACCTGCTAGTCCTAGCCTCTGTTTCAGAATAGCAAAATTTCCCTCTCCTCTTTCCAGATTACCAACATGTCCCTCAACTCCCTGTAGAGCAGAGCGCTCTTGAACGTATCATTTGCATCTGCAAAGGGGTTAAATAGCACAATCCAGAGTATTTGTCCTGTAGAAAATACCTGGAATGACAGGTATTATCCTGGTAGAAAGCAAAACTGCCTAATGCTGAAAGAGAAGAGTTTCTTTCTTTCAAGTTCTGTTGTTGTCTAGTGAAACCCCTCAGCCAGGCTGTGATGGAAAAGATGTGCAGTGAGGTCCAGCTGGAGCAGCTGACAGTTTGGCTCAATAGCCTCCTAATTAAATGCAAAAGCTAACAAATTTTGATCAGTTAGAACAACTTATTTGAGAAATCCAATTACTTTTCACATAAACGCCCTTAAAAATTATTAGCTCTTTTTCTTACAGATCTGAACTCTGGCCGTGTTTTTAATTGCTGCCAAGTAAAAGCATTTGCTGTATCGAATGAGGCACGTAACACAGCTTTCCTCTTTACAGCCCCGTCCCCCTGCACGATGCAAATAGAGCAGACGCTGGAGAGCACCACTTTGCACTTTTCACAGTCCCAGCAGGCTGCAGAATGCAACACAAAGGCAGATTCCCTCTAACTCCATCTTGTTAGGTATTTCCAGAGATCTAATTAAGGCACCAAATCACCTACCATCTCCTCTTTGGTTAGTGGAAAACGATAAGCTATTTCCAGGGATGATTCATGCAGAGGACTCAAAAGGCTTCCGCCTGCCTTCCCCTTCTCCTCCATTGCTGACAGCAGACCTGGAGTGGGTGGACTCCTATTTTTGGGGCCTCAGTGAAGGGTCTAAAGTCAGCCTGGATGAATCTGGGCTGACAGAAGGATCATCTGTTATTGTGGTATGTGAAGACAATCCTGGTTCGCAGGAAGCCTCTGTTAAACAGGAATACTTTGATACTTTGTAGGAGCCATACTGCAAGTGCGATCAGGCAGCTAGGCTTCCACAGAGGTTGTGCTCAGCTCAGGGAGCTGGGCCCCGTCTAGTATACCTACTTTCTTGTTATCTGCTTTGTCCTCCATAGATTCAGCATTTATCAGTTATTATCATCAGGTTTTTTTCCACTTGAGGCTAAGGGAGTTTTAGTGGAGAGTCTGAAGAGTGCTCCTCTTGCTTGCTTTTTGACATACCTGGAGTTATCTCAGGATGCAGAGGGCATCTACACACACACCTTACAGTACATTCACCTACATGTTGTCCGTGCTGGATGTGTTTCTTCCGAAAGACCTGCAGGCGATGGCAAATGCCAGTCCCCTGCTGTTCCCCTCTCGGCAGCCCGCTCCAAAGTTCACGGACATCAGCTGCAAGCCTCCTGCTGGGTTTTGGCTGGGTCCCAGGGGGCATCTCAATGCCAGGACACTTTCTGCTGTCTGACAGGAACATTTGTTTTCCTTGTTTTCATTTTAGTCCTCATTCCATCCTTTTCTGACATCCTAATTAATTTGCCCACATCAGGGCTTTGATTTATTAATTTGTTTTTACACTCTTCAGATATCTGCATATACTTATCAGACCTCTTGCTCTCAACTAGTTTCTTAGACAAGCACCAGAATATTTTGTGGTCTTGTTTGTTAGCAGTCAGTCTGGATGTCTCCACTATCCCAAATCCACGTGCTAGTCCTCCATGCTCAGTAGTTTGCTGATTTGCATGTCAGGTCCAAATGGATTTGCTTTCACCTTGTCACTGAAGACCAAGTGTCGGGCCTTGGTTTTCTTCGGTAGCCTCCACAGCTGGAAAAAAAAAGCTACCCTCCTCCTTTGCAAGGAGCTACCCTTTGCAAGGACTAAAAAAAATCCACAATATCCAGAGAAAGGGGGAGTTCTGCACAGCCTCACTTAGTACTACTTTACTTATTTGTGAAACCTCTTAAACCTACACCAGGATAGAAAAGCCTAGGGCACAAAGCAAAGGACAGCTAATACTTTGCGTGTCCACAACAGCCTCAGCCTGTTTTTGCCATCCAAGAGCTTAATGCATAGTTCTTGAGGTAGCAAGACACAGTGACATCCTTCTCCAGACTTTGCTGTCTGAATTCGGTGGTGTACAGCAGAAATCAGAGTCACACCAATGTCTCCTTCTGTCTCTTAGAGAGCAGACCAGCTATCCAGAGGATGAGTAAGAAAAGATATAACATGACTGAGTGCACAGCTCCATCCCTCCATGGGAAACACTTCCCATTTTTTCCCCCTAGTAATGATTATTTTTGACATCTACATGGCAGGCTGACTCCTCACACCCAGCCCATAAAGGATATTTCACACCACAGTAGGCATAGTAGCCTTTGAAATACTTGGTTCCACTTGGCTACAGCTATCACTGTTAATGTGTAGCATTTCTTCTAAGAGCTGGAGGAGGAAGCCTTACCTGTGAAGAGCAGCAGGGTCTCATCCTCCCTCATCGGGATCTATCCTGGTACCCCCCACCCCAGGAAGGTGCACTCAAAGTACAGCCTTTTCCTGCATGTGAAGCAAAGTGAAACCAGATTAGCAGCAAATAATGTCTGCTGTGGGGTTATTTCAGTAATTTTAGCTTTCGTAGCTTTACTTTAGGTACTTTAAAGCAGATACACCTGAGCATCAGATGCGTGATTCTGTCTGTCCAACGTCCTATCCCAATTTAATTTCTCTAAAGCAATTGATACTTAAAATACTTGTGCTCAGTGCTCTTATGATTTTGCTGGCATAGAAATCAACCATTGTAGGAATTAATTGAGCAGTAAAATAATAGGAAATCTATTAACAGGTGAAGTATTTGCAAGCAGTTTAATATCCTCATTATTAATTCAGTGTATAACCTCATGTAGATCCCTGCAGTGGAAACTGTGCTGTTAGTGTATAGAAGAGCACTATTTCTAGGCTTGCTGTGAGGTTTAATGCCTCCCCCATGCTTTATTGTATATCATTACAAGAAACACTTGAGAATATTTGTTGTTAAAAAACACCAGGGTTTTCTTGCCAATTCTGCATGAAAAACAGTTTTAGGCTTGCTCTTAGATTTGCAAGAATTTGTGAGTCAAGGGAGGGGAGTAAAGGACAAAAGCAAATGGGAGGTACCTTTGGCTGGTAAGGCTGCTAAGCCTGCTGCATCCCTTTAAGACTTTGAGAGCACCTTACTTCGGTATCCCTCACTTCTCAGCTGAGTTGCCTGATAGGACACAGCCAGTGTCTGGCAGCAGCAAAGGCCAGGAGTAGCATCATCATCAAGAGGACACAGTCCCATGGGGTCTGAGGACAGTGGGCAGAGGCAAGGGCTGGTAATGGGCTTCATCAGCAGCTCCAGCAAGCTATCAAGCAGGTCCAGGGTCCATCCAGGGGGTCCCATCAGGAGGTGGGCGAGAAACAAAGCCATGATGTGGGTCCAGGATCCACCTAGAAGATACAGCTAGAGACTAGATCAAAGTGACCTGCAACATAGATCCAAGGTCCATAGATCTCTCTCCTTGGGAGACAGAGCTAGGACGTAACTCAGGCAGGGACTGAAGGGCCAGTGCTGAGCTTAAATGGGGCCCATGGGCAGCGGGTGTGGGTCCCAGCTGAGGCTGGTCAGGGCAGTTAAAGCCTCATGGTGGCCTCTGGGCCCTGAGAGCCAGATCACCTATGGGTGACTCAATGTGACCTACCTTTTTATTAGCTTGTCAGGAGAAGATGGCTGGTGGAAGGAACCAGAAGCATTTTTACCTTGGTGATAGTGGTCACACTCTAGGCAAAGATCGAGTGAGAGGTAGGCTCTGAATCTCCAGATTCCTTGGTCACACTGGAGGAAGGACTGTTTCTAAGGGAACAGCTATTTCAGGTAGGTGCTTGTGCCTGAGTGCAGACAGCTCTCCCTGTTAAAACTATTTCCTTTCCTCCTTACCCAGGAGATCAAGGCTGCCTTTTAGCACACCCCGTGGGGCAGAACAGAGCTGGGAGGACCAGGCTCTCAGTGATTTCTCATTCAGTTGTGAGCCTGAAAGGAGAAAAGCTAATTCCTGATAACAGGAACGAGCTCCCCAGCTCCACATCCTGCTCTTTCCCCTCACTCCACCTAATCCCCTTCCCCTCCTGAAAACCCAGCCCACCTCTGACAGACTGCTGTTTCACCCACGCCTTGCTTTTCTCCCATGCTCTCAGCTGGGAGCATAAAGACCTGTGTAAGTAAATCTGTGCCATACCAGTAGCAACGCTGGGGCTGGGAAGCTGTAAAGGCTTCATGGCCAAACTCAGTGCGGTTCATGATCAGCAGCAAAATGCACAGCACAGCTGGAAACCTCTGTTCCATAAAGCAAAATGTCCTTGTTGCAAACCTGCCAACCCTCCTCCTGGCTTCTGCGCCTGTATGTGTTGTTCAACACTTGTTAACATTACAACAGCCTTTGAGAAAGCAGCGCTGTCTCCGAAGTCCTGCAGTTGCGTCCATTCAGAGTTTATGACCTGTTTTTTCCCCATTCTGTGATTTAGCAAGAAGGAGGGCTAATGAGACTCAACTTCTCGGAAAGATGTACCCTCAATTTTCTCTTCTGCAGTTTTAATGAATTTGCGGTCTCTTGTTATATTTACCAAGTGCCCTGTTGTTAACATGACAGGACTGGCCAGTACAGCAAACAAGACACTCGCTGTGGTGCCTTGTAGTAATGTAATGCTTCCCACGGCAGTAATTGGATGCGTGCTGTGCCCCTTAGCCTTGACGGAAATAATTTTCCCGAGCTGTTCTCTATCATCATTTCATCATCTTTGTGCTTGTTCATTGTGTTCGGGTAGCAACCAGAACCCTTCACCATGAACCACAGTATTGTTCAAGGCGCTGGACGCACAGTATGAAAAAACTCTTTAAGCTCTGAAATGCTCAAAACACAAAATCAAACTACAGCGATTCTTGTTCTTCTTCCTCAGACGGTACCATTAGGCGATGCTTCTAACAAACCCTTTCTGTATGGCAAAGAGAAAGCAATTAGGCTCCTGAAAGGCTTATTTCATTAGGAGCTTTAGTAATTTGTGTCACAGATATAAGCGTGGGACCTTTGCCAGAAGCGATGGAGTGTTGGTTTTCTTAATGGATCATAAAGCAATAAGCGCTGAAATGTATTAGTCTGGGGTGAGTGGCCAAGGAGTAATGAGAATGCTTGAGCGGCAAGTGTCTTGATGAAACATTAGCAAGGTCTGGCTCTGTTGACATCAAGCGCTTCAAGATTTGGGGTCGAGCTCTGATACTAATGGATTAGGTGATTCTGATGCCGTTGCTGAGCTTGCAGTAACGTTGAGCGTAATGTTACACTGACAGATGCAGTATCTAGAGCTTGTTATGAGCACTGTGACTGAGGATGTTGATGGGATGAGCTTACAAGTTAAGAGGTTTTAGTTCCAGAGCCGTTTCCCCAAGGAGAGATCTTGGGCATCCTCACTCATCTTATTCCAACCACACTGAGCAGATCTGGGTGTGAGAAGTGACTGCTGCAGGCAGGGATAGCCGATACTATTTGTATCTCTTGCATTACAATGGCAACACCCCTAGGCATTTCCCCATGGGAAAGGGAAAGCAGGCATCTCTCCACCCTGATGTGTTCAAGCTGATCTGATCTCCGTGCAAGGCAGAAGTCTATCCCTGAGGGTATTCACCCTGTTGGGGAGCCTACGCTGAAATATAACACTTGGGACCTTGCAGCCTTCTCCTGCTCCCTTTCCACCACCTGTCAGTACTCAAGTGAAACAGTGGGAAGGCCAGGGAGATAACGCCATCCCAGCAGAGCTGCACGAGGGTGCTCAGAAGGGTCCAGAGTAGGTATTGCAGGTGCTCTGACAGCGTTGCAACTGAACACCATTAGCGTTGATCAACACTGCGTTCAGTTCCAGCTGCAGCACTGATGGGGCTGCATCTGTAGTGAGATGCTGATTGAGTCTTTAGTCCAAAGAGGGTTACATCCGTACCTCAGATCATCGCTTCAGAACAGATATGCACTTCTGACTTGCTTTTCCCATGCAGGGCTGCTGCCAAGGGCCTTTCACTCAGCTTGATGGAGCGTCTCATCATGAGGTACGGGGAGAAGATTGTGAAGATGCTGACGATGCAGTACCGAATGCACCAGACCATCATGCAGTGGGCTTCCTTGGAGATGTACAGCGGCCGGCTCACTGCTCACCCATCAGTAGCCCAGCATTTGCTCAAGTAAGTGACTTGCTCTTCACTGGTATATGAGCAGAGATGTCTTTTTCATCCCACTGCATGCAGGGGTTGTCCCTTCCCTATGATGGAGTTTTCCATTCCTCCTGGCCCTACGATAGCATTTCTGTTTCATCCTTTATTTCATCAAGGAAACATTAATTGGGGGAGTTGTCTTTTTTCTTATGTAACAAGAAGTCATGCAGAGTTAACTTCTGTTTCCTCCTTTGGTATGATGAGCAACAAAGTAAGATCCCCTTATGTGAGAATATGTGAAGGCCTGATTTGCAGCCGGCATACCCCGAGCAGTGTTTCTCTATCTCAAGGTCTCATTGAGGGTAGGACCAGATATGAGTCTTTTATTGTGTTTCCACATGTCCACGTGATTATGAGGGCCAGTGTGTGTGTCCCATCATTGGTCCCAACACTGACATCACAAAGATCAGAAAGCAAGGTTCCCTTTCCGGCTTGGATAGTTTTACTGCCAGGACAGCACCTGAGGCAGGTCTGATGGCATCTGATCCATTCCTTGTCTGCAGCATTTTTCCCTTTCTTTGGTAATTTAAAGGAAGTGACTAGCATTTCATTTCCATTGCATCCTGGGACAGGGAGTTGTTTGCCAACACACACTGTGACTGTCAATAATTGGTGCTTTTTAAAATTGCAGTCAGTGCAGTTCAGGGAGGTGGATGGGAAAACATTAATTCTCTCTGTTGGACTCGGAGAAGCATAAAATATCACAATGCTTGTCTGCATAAAGCTATTGTATTTTTACCAATACTTTTTTTTAAATGCAAATATTTAGGTGTCAGAAAAATTGATATTCCCCTAGAATCTCTTCATTTCATAGTAGATCCAGTTTTGGACAGAGATAGCTGAAGAGGCCATTTTATCTTACTTGTTTCAAAATAATCTTACTTGTGACCAGCATGAATACTACCTGGACGGGAAGAGCAAGCTTTGTGTCCGAGACCACCCTGGCACCCTCGTCTACATCCACTGCAGTCAGCATGGGGATTTCTGCTTGTGTCAGCATGCTCTGTATTAAAGCTTCAGGGCTATTGAGGCTTCAGTTCAACTTACATCAGTGAAGCTGTGCTGACTTCTATCTTGGTTTATATACATTTGTGTATACATACATAATTTTATGGGTGAGTGTGGTGGGTTCTGCAGGTAAGAGTAGGCAAGGCTGGTTCATCGGTGCCAGGAGGAGCTCAGCTGAGCTAGATGGGACTCATTCAGCAATGTTTTAACCATACAGATCTAATTCCAGGACCGGTGCTGTACAAAATGCTCTTCTTGATTGTTTGTGTTCCTTACCATGCTTATTTTTCCATTTAACTTTGGAAATTAAAAATAGCAACTAGTGAAGAACCCCAGGCAAAATGGCTTGAAACATTAATATAGGAAACCAATTGAAAAGCTTAAGTTAGGCGACTTTGTTACTCTCATGATCTGGTTAGTTTTATAGCTGATGGAGTGAATGTTTTTCTTTCCAGTCCGCAGTGCAGCTTAGTCCCCTGCTCAAGGCCTTTTTCTGCAGAAAGTTTCTGGTTTCTAAGCTCATAATCAAACCTGCCAGTCTACAGCCCTACTGACATGTCGCATGAATACAGCAATCTTCAGTTCAGGCACTGGACCATGTAAAGTTTCTCTAGAAGACTGGGTAATGCAGGGGCTTGATATTGGACCATGATCTTCTCACGTTTAGGTTGCTAACGAAAATTTCTTCACGATACTTGTGAGCATCTCGTGTGTTTTGTTGTCTTAGGCCAAATAATTTGCTTAATCCCTTACCTGAGCAAGAAATAAGTTTTAGTCTCTGATAGTTCTAGGAAAAGCTTTCTTATAAGCAGAAGCATCCTAGGGAAGTAGAAGGCTGGTGAGTGCTGACAGGAGTTACCTGCTCATACCAGAAAGCAGCCAAAGCCTGGACTGCACCTGCAATTGCAGCAACAGGATTTGACAAACTCTGGGTCTGTAGCTTTTTGTTACATCCTTCCTAAGGGCTGGGGGGTGATAAGCGAGGAACGTGAAGAGTCCCAAAGCACAGTCCGAGGAAGGGGATCTCCATCTCTGCTGGAAGCACTTTGATCTCTTTCTTTGAAGAAAGATCTGACTGGAGTGATCCAGACTGTAGCCCTTGCCACACCTCTGGTATTGACAAAGCCAGCCCATACAATTGTATTCTAGCTTTGAATTTACAATGACCTCGGTGCCATTTTTAAAGGTGAAGCTTGAAGAAGCGTGTC
Source organism: Leptodon cayanensis (assembly GCA_027564655.1). Lineage (NCBI taxonomy): Eukaryota > Metazoa > Chordata > Aves > Accipitriformes > Accipitridae > Leptodon > Leptodon cayanensis. The sequence continues at coordinate 29,947,725 of JANXJC010000021.1, forward strand.
CCAGTCTTGAGACATACGGCTGGGATGAGGTCCAGGTGCAAACACCTTGTGCTACAAATTGTGGCAGGGAGTTTTTGGTCCAGCTGAACTTGCAAAGCCTGGTACCTGTGGGCTTTCATCCAGAACGACTCTCCAGGGTATAATCCCCAATGTCTGATAGTAAGGCTACACTCCCACCACAACTTTTCCCTGAACAGCATTGTTGATGCAAGTCTCATCTCCTTTACCTGAAGCGGAAAGATTGATCTTTGGAAAAAGAAGTGCAGCTCTGCTCCAGACAACTTCATATTTCTTTACCAACTTTTGCTCTGACATGGGAGGCACTTGGGAATGCTTCATCTGTGATCTGTTACAGATTTCTGCACCACTATCTTATCTCAAAAAAGGATACTTTGGTTTCCTGCAGTATCTTTTCAGGGGCAGAGTATTTCCAAGGGAGAAAAACCTTCTTCCCAAATCTCCCTTCCTTCCGAAATGGGTGACAAAGCACATCAGAAACCCCCACACATCTCCAGAATTAAGTCAGGGAGGCTGCAAGCAGTACTTTTCACATTCAAAATTTGTGACTCAGTCTGTGAGAAAATGGTTTGAAAATCACCAGCTGTTTCTGCTGTCAGTTTTTATCTAAGTACAGTGTCAGGTGTAAGTGCACTTACACCTTAGCACTTTTTTTTGGGCTAACACCCCCTCGCTGATGGGGAATATGGGGGAACCCCCACAGTAGTGAGAGACCTGGAAGATGCTCAGAAGACAGAATGCCCCTCAGTTATGATGTGCAACTCACCCAGCTGGGATCACCTCCTCGCAGACGAAGCACAGGGAGCGCCTGGATGCCCTAGGGCAGCGTGTTGAGCCTGAATCCAGTCTCTGGCTGCAGGGACAACCTGGTTTATCATCACAGACCAAGAATCTCCCCAGGAACAAAAGTCTGTCTCTGCAGCTTGGGCTAGTTTGCAGGAGGTGGGAGAAGTGCCTTTCCCCTTCATCCTGAAGGGATAGGAAAGCACTGGACAGCTTTTCTCCAAGGTAACAGCCAGTTCTGCTGTAATCTCACTGCCTTGGAAGAGCATGAATTCTCCTGTCACCTGAAAGATTTAGGTAGATAATTACTCCTCTGAAGTGACATTCCCAGGGTCGAGATTTTTCCTGGCACTGAGAGGTGCTGCAAGGGCTTTCTGTGGCCACTGCTAGTAGGCAAAGAATCAGGATTATCTACATAGAGAACCTGGCTTTTGCTCAAAGTCTTTTGTCTGCACAGACGTGGACAGTAGTAGGACAGTAAGCAGGGCAGGTATAAAGGAGATGGGAAGCCTGTCAGGTTTGATATTACAAAGAGAGGGAGATAAACCTGTTGTACCCACCACAGGGGAGGAAACACTCTAATGGGGAACTGGAAGCGGCCCTGTTCCAGGCATCATGGAAAGTAAAGTTGGTTGCTGGTCCCAACGGTCCTTAGAAATGGGGAAGGTACCTTGTGCCTCTGTTTGAATCCAGTTGCTGGGCTGAGACAGCCAATCCCCAAAGCCAGGGGAGGAGCTCTTCCTTTGGGCTCTGGTTTTCTGTAGGACTGGGTAAGGTGCATCCTGGGCTCTTTTGCAGGGACTTTGGCCCCCTGTCATAGCTGCAGTGATCTCTGTACCTTCCCAGCTGTGCATTACAACAGCAATAGATTCAGACAGGAGAAAAATTAGTTTCAGTCAAGAGAGGAGACTTTTTGTTGTCAAAGGAGTGAGTAATGTCCGGAGTCCATGGGAAGCAAGGGTAGTCGGTGGCATACAAATGCAGAGGAACAGACATGCAGTGCTGGGAGTCCTGGGAAGCAGAGGCTGCAGCTGGGGCCTTGTCTTGAACTGGAAACTGCCTTTACCCTTACTTCTCTGCCTGTCATTTGGAGGTAATTTTCCTTTTTGATGGCTTGCCATCTGCCTTGTTTATTTGCAGAGACTCCGGAATCACAGCTCTCCGTGATTTGTACGTGATGTACAGTAACATATCGTTGTTTCAGAGCTCTCCTGCCATCTCCAGGCTTTCTGTTCCTGCTATCCATTGTCTGTCCTCTTTCTAGGCTGTGAATTCAGCTAGCAACTTCCTTGGGTATTAAAATAAGGTTTATTAATATTTTTTTTAATGCAGCAGCTTTAGATGTAGAAATGATGTAAAACCCCAATTCCTCTGTGGTTCCTTGTGCTGCGCTTTCTTCTCTTGCCCGACAGCACTGCTGTCAAATCTCTGGCAATACTTCAGGCACTCCTTCTCTCTCTCTACACCGTAAAAAACAGAAAGGAGCTGCCACATCTCCCTAGGTCTGCATATCTTTCCTGTTCAAGACCATTTAAGCGAGACACTAACACCCACACACTGTACCCTTGCATGGCAATAACTGGTCTGTGTAGCATAGCCGGTGGGAAAGCTCTCGGCACTGCTGGCTGGCCTCTGTGAGACTCTCCGGGGCCCTCAGCTCTTCATTTGCATTTTGAGAGAGCATCTAAGCGGCAATCCCATGGTGCAGAGCAATAATGGCTTTTCAGATATGGCTTTCTGGCATTGCCAGACTCCCCTGGGCCTCTTGGGACTTGCTGTGCCATTGGTTGTGGCTTCCGTGTGGCACTGAACCCAGGGAGCCTGGAGCTGAAAGCCGGAGGGCCCCACCAGAGCTAAAAGGCCCTGCTTAGTTATTGCACGTGACATGCTCTTCAGTAACATCACTGCAGATGCAAAGGGGAGCAGAGCTTGGTAGAACAGAAAGGGGGGAACCTCAGTTCTGAGTTTCTGTCATTCTTCACCACCTCCAGAGCCAGTTTTTCTGCATTTTCACCCCACAGGACACCACTGTTGGTCTGTAGCCTTGTCCCTTAGAAGCAATATCTAGCTACGTTTTCCCTCTGTCCTTACAGTGTTGTTGGGAGGAGTAAGCAACAACATAACTGATCATCCCTCTGGCGTAATTTCAGCGTTGTTAACTGGCCGTTTCCCAAATACCTTGTGCAGGGACCTGCCGGGCGTCACCTCTACAGAAGAGACCACAATTCCCTTATTGCTTATAGACACTGCTGGCTGTGGCCTGTTTGAGCTGGAAGTGGAAGACGAACAGTCTAAGGGGAATCCAGGTACCATCATTCGGAAAATTTTGTTGGCCAAAATTGATTGTCTGAGGTCCTCAGCCTCCGTGGGCTTGGCCACTGCACCAGCTGAGCCACGTCCCAGAGATGTCCCCCTCCAGAGCAGGTAGCAGGGGGAAGGTGGGGTCCCCAGGGAGCCTTGTTTATTTGAGAGATCATTTCCTTTATAAATCCTCAAGCTCAAGGACTCTGAGCCAGAACGGAGTGGCCACAGGACCATGATGACAGTGTGCGGCTTGTGGGTGGCCATGCCGGCTACCTTTTTCCCTTGCAGAGACCATGCTGTGGACTAGGACAGGGTGGAGGATCCCTGCAACAGATGCTTTACACAAGTTGGCAGGGCAAATAGCATCAGGCAGAGTGCAAGGCTGGTTTAGAGATGTTGTAGATGTAGCTCAGAATTGCCTCCCAGTCGCCTGCTCCTTTCATGAAGTCCTATATTGCTCTTCTCCATGAATTTTCTTAAGACATTGAGTTTGTTGCTGGTTTTTGACTTAAAAAATAGGTTTCATTATGGAGATTGAGTGTAAAGTAGGCTCCATAGCTATTCTGATAAAGCGAGAGAACTTTGAAAATGATGATGCTACCTCCTTTGTGTCCTCACTTACACGGCAGGGCAGGTGGTTGTGATTTGCTGTTCAGGGATGCTACTACTCATGCTTCTCTAGATTTAGTCTGGCATCTCCACACCAGCTAGCTAGCTCTTAAGAGGCTCACAGAGGGCCTTTGCCAGGAGGTGTTGCACATGGGCTGTCCAAAATCTGGTGCTTCATCTGACAATCTACATATCCCAACCTCGTTATGGAGATAGCTCTCCTAAAAGCATTAGGGAGAGCTTTTAGCCCAGAAGGCTGTCAGCAAGAGGATTGCTAGGAGGGCACAGTGAGCCTTGGTTTTGGGGAAGGTAAGACTCTTTCAGGGCAACATCTTCCCCTGGATTGTAATTTCACTGCCTAGATAGGCTCTGCGGTGCCTGGAGGGGACCGATCTCTGTGTGCGGTGCCTGTGCCCTGCCACCTCACCCATGGCCACCCCTGCCTGCCTGGCTGCTGCCTGCACTTTTTCCGATGGCCAAACCACAGGCTTTTCTAGCCACTTGCTCTCACACGGCCAAAGAGCTTATTTGGCAACATGGCTACCTGCTTCAGGGTTTCACTTGTTTTATTCTCTACTCACCAGTGCAGATCTCATGCCAGCAACAGATTTCTGAGGCTTCAAGTCTCTCTCTGCAAGACAGGGAAAATGGACTGTAAAATACAAGGACAGTTTTTACCAGTTTAAATATATTTTGCCTTCTTTTGTTTGAAGACCTACCAGCATTTAAGTGCCTCTCATTATTCCATATGCCAGTCCCCATTCCCCAAATGGAGAGCCAAAAAGACTTGTCTAAGGTAACTCAGGGATTTTGAGCAGGGGATTAAATGCACATCTCCCAAAATTTGGGAGGCAGCCTTTTGGAGCAACATTCTTGATTCTTATACCTGTGTTTTGCTGCAAAACAGAGAGTAAAGTCAGTCCAGTCAATAAACCAGTGAAATAGTTCACATTTGTATTTAACTTGCCCTCATTAGATCTCTCTGAACCAGCCACCATCCTGAATAGCCAGTTGGTTGTGGCAGGCTGCTTGCAGTCTCTGGAAGGTCTGAGCATGGACCTGAGCATGAAGCTTGTTTATTTGGTCATGGGGGTTTAGAAATGCAGGGATTTGAAAAAGCAGAATAAAAAGGAAGGGTGGAGGTTTTTTTCAGTGGCAGCTCAGAGAATTTTTAGTGAGGCCTAGGGTCTCACTTCAGAGGGAGAATAATCCATTGCCTGGATTATCATTGATCTCTCAGATTAATACGGGAAGGCCAGAGAAAGCCAAGTGCTGTTAAGAAAGCTCTTCTTAAGCTTAAGTGAGCTGGTGACTTGGAAAGGCAAGAAGCAAGCACAGTGCAGCCCTAGGAACAAGGTTGCATAGCACGTTACCATCTAGACAAGCAAGCCAGGCTGGGAGTTGTTAACCCCGTGCAACACTGGACTGCAGGCAGGACTTTCCTTAGCCTTTGCTTGCTGTTTAAGGGGAGTTGGGCAAATTGCTCCAAGTCACAGCATGTCCAAGCTAGTGGCTTCGGCCTCTACCTGCCAGCCTTTTCCCATCACCGCCCCTTCTGCTTTCTGCCCTAGGGGAGGTGCAGCTGGCCGGTTTGCACATCCAAGCCTTGGTGGAAGCTGGTGTGAAGGCAAAAGACATCGCTGTTGTAGCCCCCTACAACCTCCAGGTGAGATGACCCTCTCCTGGCATCTCCTCTCTCTTTCTGCATGCATGCAGAGCAAATGCACAGAGGTGGATTCAAACCTCAACATCTTCAGGAGCGATACCAAAACGTCCTCACAGAGACGAAGGCAGAAGTCAACAGAGCCAAATTGTATAATCAGCATTTGTGGCCAACTTCACCACATTTAAACAGCTTGAGGCCATGGAGGGAAGAGATGTTAGACAGGTATTTTCCACTCCCAGCCTCAGGAGTCAGCACTTGACCTTTGGGAGATGTGAGCGCTCATCCTTGTGGGTTTGAGAGAAAGGGACTTTACCAAAACAGTGCCATTTTAATCCTTTTCACCTTGGACTTTTCTTTAAAAGACATCTATTGCGTGTTTTTCAGGTGGACATGCTAAGAGAGTACCTTTGCCACAGGTACCCAGAACTAGAAATTAAATCAGTTGATGGTTTCCAAGGAAGAGAGAAAGAGGCAGTGATCCTGTCGTTTGTGAGATCCAACAGGAAAGGTAAGAGTTCGCTGCTGGAGAGTTACACCATGGGGAACGGGAAAGAAATGGGAACTGCGTGATTGCTCCAAGGTCGCTCATCATGTTGCCAAGTGCTGTGGTTTAATTGCAGTTCTGACGGTCTCTAGCACTTTGCTCTGAATGAATTTACTGTCAAGAACCTTCCTTTTCAGCCTTTTTTTTTTAACGAACAAATATATTTGCTGTCAGAGTTGCAGAGGGAGGCACCCATGCTAGGCAGCAGGTAAAAAGGAAGCTACGACTGCTTAGTTTGAAGGTTTCCTGGCTATTGAGGTCTCAGAAATTATTTAAACTGGGGTCCTAAGAATGGCACAAGTCACGTTAGCACCACATTTACTGGAGTGCCGAACACTTCCTGCAAAAGGTGAAAATTTAGGGGGCTTATTTCTTGGGTTTGGACCCTGTTTTGGGTCACTTCCCTGAAGAAAGCAAGCAGGAGCTGGCATTACAAGTCATGCACAGAAAATGCTTCTTTTGGGAGCAAAATCTAGAGCAGAAAATTGAGTTCTTTCCTATCAGCAGCTGCAGCAAAAGTTAATAGCTGGAAAAAAGCTGCTGCTCTGGAGTCGTGAGGCTCCTTTGCTGAATCCATGCTGAAGGGTTTTGTGGCAGCCAGCTCGAGCGGAGGGCATGAGTGGGACCGCTCCGTGAACCACCTCTCTTCTGTATGTGGACTACTGCCCTTTTCAAACCCGCAGCGAGACACATCCCTTGCTGCACTACCTTTGCTGCTAGTGATTAAACACTGTGTATGTGCTGGGAGTGCTGATGTCTAGAAAGGAAAAAAAAGGGGAAAGGATGGATAGAAGGAGGCGGCTTTTTTTTTTCTTTAAGAAAGCCTAAAGCAAGAAAAGCAGCGTTGTGGGGAGAATGGAGGTGGGGGACAGGACTAAGAATAGTCCTTATTCATGAGTGACTCACCTCGCCTTTACTCAGTGGGAGCTGGTGTCCTCCATGAAGGCGTGCATCCCCCCAGCCCCTTCCCATGCACAGCTAGCAGCCAAAGCTCAGATGCAGCGCAGGAATCACTTGCTTTCCTGGGGGCACGAGGCAGCTTCTCATGGTGTCTGGGCACGGCTCTGGTCTGCATGGGGCACAAGAGATGTTGTTAGCCCCATCTGAGACCCCTAGGAGAAATCCATACCCTTTTTGCAGCTGCATTTCTCAATTCAGAGGAGGCCAGGGACCTTGACCAGCAGTGACTGTCCCTCTGCAACCATCGCCTATCCAGCAGGAAACCCTCTTGCCAGATCAGAGGAGTTGGACTTGCCCCTGCAGTCAGGCAAAACCACATCAGAGAAGCTGGAAATTGTTCTCTAAGCTACAGAGCACGGAGAGGGGAATCACCCACGCCCTGTTCCTCAAAGGCAGTACAAACTAGACTGCTCAGCCACAGCAAGACAAGGCAGAAACAGAGCCAGGCTGGTCACCACACCAGCAGAGACATTAATTTCTTCCCAACTGGCCTCCTCTTTATCCCCAGGAGCTGGAAACTCAAAAGCCGCCCACACTACCCTTCTTCCTAGCTGATCCTCACTGAGTCATCTTGGCATTTGCTAGCTCTTACTGCTTTTCTTTGAGAAAATAGTCAGAGAGCAGAAGCAAACCTTGCAGAGTTGCCTAAATGGCTATTACTTTAAACCTGCCAAGAGTTTGGGGCAGGTGCGGGGGGGAGTTGTATAGGACCGGGTGTATTTCTTTACCTGCAGTTCCTTTTCTATTGCAAGGAGAGCCTCTTCCACGTTTCTCCGTATTGTATTTGCTCCCAGGTCCTAGCTTGACCTTGTGTCTTGGACCCATGTGCCACCCATCCTCCTCTGGACCCTGGGAGCTAAGTGGGAAGCCCTAGCTCTGGCTGGTGGGTGGTGAAACAGAGGCAGGAAGATGAAGGTAACAGCATGTCAGGGACCAGAGCCCAGCAAATACTGACTCCCACCCTTCAGCTAAGCAACCCTTCAATCATTTGGGCCAAATCTAGACCTGGAGCCAACCCTGTACCCACTGACAGTTCTATGCCCCTTGGTTTCTTTCTCACAGGTGAAGTGGGCTTTCTTGCGGAAGACCGGCGGATAAACGTAGCAGTGACCCGTGCCCGGCGCCACGTGGCCGTCATCTGCGACACCCGCACCGTCAGCAACCAACCCTTTCTGAAGCGGCTGGTGGATTATTTCAGCCAGTATGGAGAGGTACGCACAGCTTTTGAGTACCTCGACAACCTCGTGCCCGAAAACTACACTCAGGAGGACTGCAGTGAGCGGCAGCAAGGTGCAAAGCTTCCTGCAGCATCTGGCTCCAAAAAGCAGCCACCTCTGGGGAAGAAACTCAAAGCAGCAGCAACCAAACCAGGGTGTCAGAAGCCAGAAGCAAGTTTCACCCCAAACACAAGTGGACCTGGGAGAGAGAGCCCAGGGATAAAAGACGGTGCTGACGGATTCAAGGCCATGCTGGCGGCCTTCCTGGAGAGCAGTGAGATGCAGTTGGATTTCCCCCCATCCCTCAATTCTCACGATCGGATGCTGGTTCACCTAATGGCAGAGGAGTACGGGCTGCAGCATGGGAGCACTGGCGAAGGGAGGGACCGGTACATCAGCGTTCGCAAGAAAGAGCCTGCCGAGACTTCACTACCCACAGCCACCCCTCACAGCAAGCAGCTGCCCCTTCTTCAGCCACAACATCCCAGCAGGGAAACTCCTGTCCCTGCTGAGACAGGAGGAAGCAGTGAGGGCTCAGGAAAAGTGGACCTGAAAACCCTGCACCTGGAGAGAGTTCAGAGGGAGAAGGCCAGACGGGAGGAGGCAGCGAGGAAGACTCAGGAGCCCAGTGCCAGTCTTCAGGGCAGTAGTCGGAAAAAAGACAAAAGGGAAGCCAAGGGTAGGTCACTCTCTTCTTAACCAGAACAAGTAATGGTTTTCCTTGAATGGATCATGCCATTTAATCCCCATGTTTTTGCCTCCAGGCCTTGGGATTTGTCTGCACATGTGGAGGATGGGATGTGGCTCTTGGAAAGCTCTCTGATGCTTTTCACTGCAGAGATGTGAGAACTGGCAGCAGCATGCATCACTTGGCTGCAGCATCTGGGGGAGAGGGGTTTTGGATGCCTGGAGGCACATTTCTTAAGTCGAAAGAAAAACATGAGGGACCTTTTCTCAGGAAGAGAGGCTCAGGAGTTAGATTGGAGGCTCCCAAAGGTAGGGAGAGGGACCAAGAGGAATACCTGGCCCACACTGAAGGATGCAGTTGCCTCCTAAACAGAGGCAGGGGAAAACAGATCCAGGAGCTACTGTCCTCCCTGCCAGACATGGTCCCTTCCTCTTCCCCAGCCCCCTTTTAGCAGCAGGAGGCACCCAGGCATGCTGCAGGTGGGAGCCTTGAGCTCCTGCTAGTGCCTTTGAACACAGGCCAGAGTTTACTGGCATGATAGACCTCATAAGGGCAGAAATCCCAGTCGCTGCAAATGGCAACTCCCTGGACCCATGCTGCTTCTCACTAGCCCAGGCTGTAGCTGTGGGTTGCTCTGGTTTGTTCTCAATTTCTAAGCAGGTGGTTAAATGGCATGGGCTATTCCCCTCTCTTCTCCCCAGGAAAGCCAGCAGTTAAGAGTGGAGCAAACAGCATGGCAGAAGAAGATATCGACGCTCTGATTTCTGCTGCCATTAAAGCTGACAACACCTGTGGCTTCCCCCACTGCAAAGCCAGCGTTACAACGCTGGGACAGCTTTGCCTTCACTGCAATAGGCGCTACTGCCTCAGCCATCACATCCCAGAGGTACGTGTGGGGCCAGGCAGCCTGCCCAGGCCTGTGAGTGCTGAGGGGGCTGGAGAGGAGTCGGATGTGCCAAGCAGCATGGGTTTAACATGGGAATTTTCCCTGTTGCACTTCCCAGACAGGATTTCCTTGCAAGGAGTTTAAAGCAGAACGCTTTCTGTCAGAGCTTTTGCTAGAGCTGCAGTTATAAAGGGCTGCCAGGCATTAACACATGGGCTCTGCACACCTCCTGAGAGCTTTTTCTTTCTTCTCCTCTTGCTTTGTTCCCTTCTTTACCATTCTCTGGCATTTACACTCCCAGGTCGTGCAGATAAAGCAAGGCAGAGAGGAGAAATGAAGAGGCATAAGCTTAAGGCAGTGACTTGAAGGAGCCTGGATAAAGTTGGTCTGGAGGGTCTGTTAGCTACAGCCAGTTTAGATCAGGCAGCAGGCTCAGAAATCCCAGTCCTGGCTAGGAGCCATGTGCCAGGTGCTGTGCATGGCTATTCCCAGCCATTGACAGCCTGCTCCAGCAGCGCTAACAGGGACAGGAAGGTTTGTCACGGCCCTGGAGGAACAGGCTGGGATCCTCAGATCAGCTTATGTTCATGAGAACATCAAGTGACTTTGGGACGGACCAAGCAGAGGGGTAAACTTTTAGGATCTCTAATTTAGACCTGGTGGAGATGATTCAGGATGGTGTTGAACTTGGCTTAACGCACCTTAAACATGGTCTGGGCTTCAGTGCAGACTGGTTTTGGAAAAGGTTTACCTGCACAAAATTAGCATTATGAAGCTTTTTTTATTCCAGTACAGAAGACAGATCTAATTACATTAAAGCAGCAGATAAATGGCTAACAAGGTCTCTTCTTATTTCCCAAGTCACCTTTACTGTTTCACTCCTTTTTTCCCCTCAAGTCATACTGTATTAGCAGAGAACATAAGCAGGAGCTCAGTTTTATTTCTAGCCCCCATGCAAGAACCGTAAAAGATCCAGCTGTTCACATGACAAGTGTGAGTTTTCCCCAGATGTTTAAAGTTTTGGAAGAAGGCACTTAAATGGTCCAAAAGGATGACTTACCTGCTGTGCAGATTCCAGAAGGACAAAAATAATCTTTATGTTTTGTTTTCTGTTAGAGGAGCTATAAATAAATGGGAGGTGGTTTTAGGTGGGTGCAAAACAGGTGGAAGAGGAATTCCAGGCTCCAGGAATAAAATCTTATTCCCAAGTATACAATCACTGCCCTGTTTCCCAGCTGCCACCAGTGTCGGTTCTCTCTCTACCAGGTTCATGGCTGCGGGGAAAAGGCCAAGGCCCATGCACGGCAGAGGATCAGCAGAGAAGGAGTTCTCTATCCTGGGAGTGGCTCCAAAGACAAGTCCCTGGACCCAGCCAAGAGAGCCCATCTCCAGCAGCGCCTGGACAAGAAGCTCAGCGAACTGACCAGCCAGAGAAAGAGCAAAAAGAAAGACAAGGAGAAATGAAGGATCTGAATACTACTCTTTTAACCTTGAAGTCACAGGTCAGACTACATAAACCAAAGATGCTATTAAAGGTACAGGGCTGTGCTGAGCCCGAGAGGAAAATAGGAGCTCTCATTTTTGGGTGGTAGACAGTTTGGAGCCAGTGTGGCTGAATAAATAGTCACTGGACCTCCCTAAACCACAGAGCCGAGACAGAGGAAGGAGAGCAGCTTTATTTGTCCCAGTTATCCTTATTGACAAAGTAATGGATGTACACAGAGAGGCTGGAGAATGCCAGTAAAGATGGATATTAAAACACCTAAAGCAATCAGGTGTCACTGTGACATTTTTCCCTGCTACAGTAAAAAGATAAATGTCTGTGAGCAGGAACATGAGAGGAACTGAAAACCCCAGGTGACCCTCTCCTCCAGAGAGGATGACTAAGAAAATGGATGCCTCCAGCTCCATTTTCCCAGTCCAGCAATCCTCCTAAGCACTGCTTGGAGTTGGAGTGAACTGGTGTGTCCACACAACAGCCAGCAAGACCCAAAGCCCCGGCTTGCCGCCCTTCGGGAGCAGGCAGAGTCGGGCTGAATCCCCTCCCCACCATGCAAAGGGGCTGCTGGGTGTGGGCTCAGCCCCGTTGCAGGATGTGGCCCATGCAATGCTCAACCCTGCTCCAGGGCTGTGTGGGGGTGGAGAGGCCTCAAGTCCTTACCTTGCCAGCACCACAGCGAGCTGCTCTGAAACACCCGGACTGCTGCTCTGGGATAGCTGCCATCCGCTGCCTTTGCTCACCATCCCTCCCTGTAGCACTGGCAAGGTCTCTCCCTCTTCACTGTGTGCCGTTCCCTTCCCAGACACTTCCCAGACCTGCTGAGGAGATGCGTTTTTTTTTCCCTGTCCTGCCCTTCCCGCAAAGCTCCTTGGAGAGGGGCACAGTGAAAAGCCCCAAACCACACATGCCCCATCATTTTGGGGCTGAACATCGCAGATCTTGCCCACTGGTGATTTCAGCACCAGGGGAAGGCACTCATCTCATCCTGACCAAAGGCTCAGCAGTTTGCAGGAGCTGCAACATAGCCAAGCATTTCTGTGTCTGTCTCTCTTCCCAAATGCTAGATGAGGTAGCTAATAAGCAAATTTTCCCCCAAATCTCAGTGCCTGTTAGTCCAGGCTGGAAACACCTTCAGAAAAAAACCTTCCTCATCCTTTAGTAAACCTCATCCTTACAAAAAAAAACTCCATTTGCAGCCCCAGTCCTGGGCAAACCTGGCCTGCCTGCACCTACCTCAGCTCCGAGCATTGCCTTGGCTCGTGCCTTAGTGCCCGGGGCTGGCTGTGCGTCAGCCCGCAGAGGGATGGCACCGGCTCGCACGGCAGCAGATGGGACATGGGGGCTCCTGGAGGAAAGGGTGGGGAGGAGGAAGAGACGGAGCGTGGGAGAAGAAAATCTGTGCATCAGCAAGCGGTGTTGAGCATATACGGGGGAAAGAGCCAGAGTGGTGCCTACGAGGGGCTGTGGAGGGGGAAGATGCAACAGAAATCACGGCCTCACCCCGAAACGAAGGTCAGGCAGAGAAGACAGAGGAGCAGAAAGGAAAAATGCTGCCAGCTCAGGGCACCACCACGGTGTTATCTTTAATCGGGGATAAATGGCTCATTCACACTTTTTTTCCGCTCAAATCATTCAAGCAACCACATCTCTGACCATGCTTACCCCATGGCACTGGCTTTCTGGCAAACAGCCCCAAACACCCCCAGATTTCCCTGCCTAGCTTTCTGCCAGCATTCTGCAGGCAGAGAAAAGCTGAGGCTCTGGTGCGAGCAAGGGATGCATCTCCAGGGCATCCTCTGCCCACCAGCCCATGCCATGGGGGAGCTCCATCAGAGCCCTCCATCTGTCACCCTCCAGAATATAGAGTGGGCATCGGCTCCCCCCAAAAAACCCAAACTTTCCCCAGGGGCTGGTCCTCGCTTGGGCCAGGTGCCCACAAGCAGAGAGGATCCAAACAGATTTTCCCCCTCCCTTCTCCCTGAAACAGGAGTTGGGCTTTAAAATTACAAAACTTGGGGGTGTCTCATGATTGCCTTCGGTCACAGGGCCAAGACATTCCTCTCTGCACCCAGATTTTGGATAAAACGAGCGGGCTTTGGGATGAGCAAGTCAAAGCATGACTCCAGGACTAGGGGCTGTAAAAAATAACCCCCAGTTGTGAGGTTTGTGTTAAAAGAGCAGGAATTTGCTGTGCTGTTATGAGCAGCTCTGAGGGTTAGTTTAGCTGGGAAAAGTGGCTGGGGTGGGAAAAGCTGAACCCGATCATGTTGGACCTTTAGGGGATGACTCTCAGCCTGGATCTGACCTCAGACCTAAGAGGTTGAAAAACCACTTGTCAGGTCCAGACACCCCTCTGCAGCCAACAGAGAGATAGGCAGAGGTTTACTCTGCTTGGAAAGAAATGGAAGGAAAACCCATATATAATAACAATTGCTTTTTCTGCTGTTATTTCTCCCTTTTTCCATTCTCTTTGGAAATGTTTCAGCCCCAGTGCAGCGCATCAAAATCCCACCGAAACCCAACAGAAAAACCACACGCGCCAAGAGAAACCATGCCGTGCTGGCACTTTATCAACCGCCTCTCCATTTCCCCCTGCCCCGTTCAACCAAAAACCACCTTCCAAAGAAATCCACCCCCTCCCTGGGAGCTCTTAGGGCCCACGTTCAAGGGCACCACGGATTTTGGGGGGCCACCGGGGAGCATGCAGGATGCTCAGGAGCCCGGCTGGCGGCTGGGCAGCAGTTTGGGGAGCTTGTTGCTGGTTTTGGTCCATCTGAAGGGAGGGCTCCTTTCTTGGCGGGTCTGTTCGCAGCCCCCAGCGCATGCGAGGGTGACCCAGATGGGGAGAGGCATAGCCAAGGAGTTGCTCTGTCCTCCAAATATTTCGGCAGCGAGATGCTCCAGCCAAGGTGTACTGGCAGCTCTGCCTTTTCAGCGCTGCAAAGTCTCGCTCAGCCCCTGCCCGGCAGCAAACGCCCTGTTGCGGCAGCTCTCGGCTGAGCCACCGGCCAGGCAGAGCCCCCCTCTGCCCACTGTTCCCGGGGCAGAGCCGGTGTCGGGGTGCAGGACCCCGGAGGCACGGCAGGCTCCCCCCCCGGACCCCGCCAGCAGCCTAGTTTCTCCGGAGTGGGTGCCACATGGAGACGGGCTTCCTCAGCGTGGCCAGCATCTGGTTCCAGTGCGTGATGCCCATCCCGCTGGCCGCCGGGCCGATGAGGACGTGGCCCGTGTTGTCGGCGTGGCCGTCCTCGCCACACTCAGCCACCGTCACCCGCAGGGACAGGTCCTGCAGGGGAGCACAAGGCTGGCACAACAGCCCAGCACAGAGCAGTCGCCGTATTGCCAGCACTGACACCCCCCCCGCCGTATATATGCATCCCCATACGCTCTCCAACCAGACATGCACGCACAAGCGTACCCCCCAACGCTAACCCATACGTACACATCCCCTATATCCCCCACCCCATAAACACACATCCACCAGCTATACCCTGTATATATACACATCCCCCATACTTGAAAACTATATATGCTTATCCCCATACACAACTATACCCCGTATATATATATCCTCCTATACCCCCCACCATACTTACACATCCCCCTGCTTTCCCCTGTTTTCCCCTAAACCCATGCATGCACCCATCCACATTTACAACCGTACCCTATACATATGCATCCCCCATATCCTCCCAACCCACACGTACACATTACCCCCCCAGCAGCCATACCCCATACACATATATCCCCCATACATACACATCCCCCTATGCCCCTACCCCATGTGTACATCCCCCCCAAACCATATATGCGCATATATGGCCCACCCCACAGCTCCTATGATCCCCCCAGACCCCCTCACACCTCAGGAGGTCCCCATTAGCACAGGGATTTGGGGACCTCGAGAAGCGATAAGAAGTGCCCCCCCAGGCTGGGACGTGCCCCCTGAGCCGGGACAGACCTGGAGCACGATGGCCGGCACCGAGAAAATCATGGCCTCGTTGAAGACAGGGTTGGTGTCATCCCTCTTCACCGCTGTCTTCTTCTTGCTGATCTTCCTCCCGTCCTGCAGCAGGTACACCTTGACGAAGGGATCTGCTCGGGGCGGGGGGAGAGAAAAACCCCGGGTCAGTCGTGCATTTCCCCTGCGATATGGAGCAAGTGGGAGAAACCATCTCTGGTGGACCTTCCTGGTAGGGTCTACCCTCAGTGGGAGCCACTCCAATAAGTACCCATGTAGTGTAGTAGGATAAGCCAGGTTGAAAGCTCACCTCCAAGCCGCAGAAGACCAAGGGACCCGTGCACCCCCCCGGCATCCCCCGCTCACCTGCAGTCACTTTGCCGTTGGTCCACACGAGGTTCTTGGCTTTGACCACTACCACCGTCAGGCGCTCTGCCGTGGGCAGGTAGCTCAGGGAGAGTAGGATCTCCCCCACCGTGTCCACCGCCTGCGGGGGACAACCTCCCATCACCCACGGACCCTCAGCCCAACCGGGAGGAGAAACCCCCCAAAAAACCCAGGTGGGAGATGGACCACCGCCCCCGCCCGCTCACCTTGTTCATGTCCTGCAGGTAGAGCCAGGCGTTGAAGGGACGCGCGGCCAGGTCCAGGTCAGAGAGCTTGAGCTCGGCCACGCCGGTGCTGACGTTCCTCTCGTCCTCATCGATGCCGAAGACGGAGAAGCGCAGGCTGTTCTCCTCCAGCGCCGTCGGGTCCAGCGGTATGGAGAAGCGCTCGTCGAAGGCCACGGCGTAAGCACTCCGCTGAATCTGCCACGGGGAAGGGGGGGGGATTGCCTTGATACCTGCCGGGTTTTAGGGCCACGTCCGAGATCTACCCCGTTTGTCTTGTGGGAATTGCGAGGAATGCATGGCTTTGGGGCGGCCAGGGCAGGGCAGGGCATCCCCCAGCCGAAAGGAGCTGGGGGATCCCAGCCTCCATGGGGACAAAAGTTATTTCCCACCTGTCAGCAGCAGCAGCTGGGTGATTGGGGTAGAAAATAGGGGCTGGGACCTGCCCCGTTGTCTACTAATTCTTTTAATTAAAAATTTAAGGTTGGTCTGGTGCTCTCAGATGCAAGAGCCAGGCATCCCTGCGCCCTGGGAGTTCAGATCTGCGGCTGGCTCAGCCACTCCAGGCTACAGGATTTGGCTGAGGGGGTGCAACCCCCAGCCCCTCTCCGAGCCGGAGCCAACAGGCTTTGCAACCCCTAAAAGCCCCAAATGGGGACAATGCTTTTTGCCAGACGCCATCTCTATGCCCCATCATTCACTTGGAGCAAATGCAGCAGCAACTCCCCAGGGACCCATCCTGCCAGGTGCTGGTCACTACCTGGCCCCAAAGTGCTGGCGGGGGGAACTGCTCTGAAATCACAGCTTTAGAGACTTTGTCCTACTCCAGCCCTATTTCTTTTGGCAACCAAGGTACCACCCACAAACCAGGGTTTTGTCGCAAAGGGAGGCCCAGTGCTCCCATGGGATGGAAAGCCGCAGCCTTGGATGGCACGGAGCAAAGCGGAGCCACCAGCTCCCTGCCACCCATCGAAAGCCGGGTGCCGCGGTGGGAAAGGGATCCCACTGCGGGACCAGGGGTCTCAGCCCTGAACCCATCGGGCTTCATGACCCCAAGAGCTGCCCGGACTCCCCAGCAGCGGTGGGGAGATGGTTCATCTCATCCCAAGGACTTTCTCACATCTGTCTGTCTTCTCCTAGATGTGCTCCATCCCTGAGGTGGAGGACACGAAGCAGCTCACAAGGCAGCACTGTCCATCACCCCCTTCCCAGCACAGCAGTCCCATGCTCTCCCATCGGATACCACCGACCTCCAGAGTCCCCGAGGGATTAAAGTGTCTCTATGGGAAAAGCAGATTTGCAGCTCTCCGCTTTATAGCACAGATGACTGTCTGTCTGCAGCCAACATTATATTTTGGGATCTCTGGATGAAAGGTACAACAGAAATGTTAGCTGCTATTTTTTAAAAAAAAAACCAAAACATCGGTACTGTAAAGCATTAAAGGAAAAGAACCAAATGTGTCTTTATAACTTGTCTCAGGACAGCAAAAGAGGCTAAATAGTGCTGGTGAATTATAAATAATGATGCTAAATAATGAATATCTCCAGAGCATAAATAAAAAGCCTGATCTCTGGATGGAAGAGCAGTCTTAAAAGTGCACTGTGGAAATATTTTAAAGGCAGTGGTTTTGTGCTCACTGGAATGGTACCTCCACCCCTGTGGAAAGGTTTCTTTAGTGGGATGAAGCTTTCTGCTCTTTTCTGAAATAACCTGATTAAACCAAACTGGCTGACCATGAGCTTTGCAAAAAGCAGCTGCTGAAAGAAAACTGAGGCTCCTGCTTTCCAAGAGCAGCTTTTGGGGCACCTAAAAAAGGAGGTTTTGCCCCAAAACCACCCCCAGTTCTGGCTGTGCTGGTGCAGGTGCAGCTGCCCGGATCTTCGGCCACTGCATCCCGTGCTGGGAAGGAAAGCATCGCGGCTGCTGCAGAAAGGAGAGGTGGCTGCAGGGCAGCGCGCTCGGGCTTCGTCAGGGTGAATCAAGCGTGCAGGGACATGGCACGACACTGGCAGCGCATGCCCAAAACGCTGCCTCTCCCCACACCCCACCCCAGACCCCTTCTTCCACCTTCCGCAGCACCCCCAGCCCCCGGAGCAGGGAAAGTCAAGCAGGAAAACTTGCCACGAGCCACACTCGGAGACGACAAAGTCATCGCACGTCCCAGTCAAGAGGGAGAAATTTCTGCCTCTGCTGCGTCTCCGATGAACAAACCCCTCTGGGCCCCTCTACACCGCAGAACACTGAACCCCCCCCGAGCAGGGCTCCAGAAATCCTGTGCCAACCGCACTCCACCCCAACGCGTCCGCACCTCCCCGCTCCCAAAGCCCCATCCCTGTCTTGGGGAGCTTGGCCAAGGGATGCTGCGACCCGAAAGCAAAGGCTGCAGCGGGCACGTGGTGAGCGATGCCACGTGCGCAGGGGGGTGTCGTGCAGGGGGGCGAGGGGCTCACCCGGGAGATGCCGACGATCTGCTCGGCCGGGAGCAGGCTGATGCGCATGAAGCAGGACTCGAAGCGAGCGTCCTCCTTCTCCAGCAGGTCCTTGCCCTGCAGCAGCGTCACGTGCAAGGTGGCCGCCTTCCCGTCGTACTCCATGGAGACCTCCACCTGCCCCACCGTGAAATCCTGCCCAAAGTTGTTCCCGATGGAGGAGATGGAGCTGAGGGAGTCGGCCGAGATGGATTTCTTCAGGGGGCCGTAGGAGGCCAAGCCCAGGTCCTTGCTCATCAGCTCCAGGCTCCCCAGCTCGTTAATGCTCTCGAAGGTGTCGTCCGCCCGCAGGCTGGTCTTGCGGTTGGGCGAGGTCTTATCCAGCACCCTCTGCGAGCCCGGGGCCGTCCCTCGCTGCGAACAGGGAAAGGAAAACCAGGAGATGCAATCCCATCCCTCCGTACGAAGCCGGGGACAGCTGGGATTCGCTGGTGCCTTTTTGGATGCCGTACAGCCCCTGCTTGGCCTCAAGCTGCCGCGGCAGCAAACCCTGCACCTCCTGCAGCTCCCGAGCCCCGTTTACCAGCTCCGCGCTGATCCCCCCAAACTCTCCAGCCACACCAGAAGAAAGCCCATGGCTTTTCCCCCCTGTGAGAGGACGCAGGCAATGTTTTTGCCCCACCAGCCGCTCGCGTGTTGCAAAGGGAAAGGAGGCGAGCCAAACCTTCCGCCCTTTTACCTTGTGTTTGACATCCGAATATGCCGCCCCGTACTTTTGCTCCAGGTATCGGTAGTCGTAGTTGGGGAAGGGGGAAGGTGCCGGGTAGCTGCCGGAGCGCCAGAGCTTCCAGAGGTTGATGGCGGCTATTCCCAGCAGCACCAAGGCACCGGTGGCGTAGATGCCGATCTCCCACCGAGGCGGGCTCGTGGTGACTGCGAGGAGACAAGAGCCACCGTCAGCCGGCCGTGAGCAACCCCAGGGCAGAGGCTTCATCCTCTGCTGCTTCCATGCCAGAAACTCAGCTCTAAGCTGTGAGGATGGGACTGGCCAAGGCGGGGGATAAACCCCAGCATCCCACTCGGGCGGGCTGCAAATGGTGTCAGGCAGCAGCTCTGCAAGCCAAAAAAATGACAGTCCTCGCTTTGCTTTCATGGGAGGTGAAATGCACACGTATTTCAGCCTTGTTCCCCAGCAAACAAGGAAAATCAGTGAATTGCTGCATCACCCTAGGGGTGCTGGGGGGGTCCTTTCACCAGCTACGGATCCGTCCCGCTCACAGATGTGCTCAGCGCACGTCTGCATCACCCTTTCCACTGTAGGGAAACCCTCGCTGCTGCCTGGTTTCCCACAGGCTGGGGATGCCAAGAAAATCCAGAAATAGGAAAAAAAAAAACCCAAACAAACCAACCCAAACAAAAAGCCTTTGGAAACGGGGGGAAAACCCCCACAACTGCTGCTGTTGTGATCCAGGGAGGAGAAAGCCCGGGCTTGCGGCTGCAAAGCAGGGAGGACACAGCACCCCTGCGATGGTACACTGAGCAGTTGTTGCTGCATTGCACCAGCCTCCATCACACCAGCGACTGAACCAACACCAATCACTCAGTGTAACACAAAAAAAAAAAGCGGGGGGGGGAGATTTCTCATTACAGAGCGCTGCCGGGGAGTCCTCCCACGTCACACCGCGGCGCTCCCTCCTTCAGCAGCAGCTTCAGAGCTAGAAAAAGCCCAAACCAGGCTTACTCCCACATCACATCCGAGCAGAGGGACAACCCGCTGCTTCCCCCCCCACCCCAAACCTCCTCCGGCAGGAGCCAGCAAAGGAATGGATCAAAAGGAACCAACCGTTCGCACCCAAAGCGCCTAATTTTGACCCCCCCCCCGAGGTCCACGAGCAGCCCAGAGGGATCTCGTGGGTTGAAGCCTCGGGGTACGAGCCCCATCCTGCTTCCTCTACCCCAACCCAAGCCCCTTATGATCTGCAAAGGGCTGCGATTTATCCCCCGCATCCCCAGCTAAGGATGCTGGGGAAAGCGCCGCAGCTTTCCAGGGCACTCCCGCACACGGAGGTTTTCAGTGCCGTCCGGCTCCAAGGAGTTCACACACTCCTGCTATGGCAGGGGGGCAAAACTGGGCCAAAATAACCCTTTTTTGGCTCCTACTTCTGAATGAACCCAGGTTTGAGGGTTTTACCCTTGTATTAGGAAACTAAACCCCGTATGTGTGTGCAGCAAAGGGTTCCTCCTGCAGAAAGCAGCAAGGATCAGCAATCCCTCCCGAGAGCAGCTCAGCGTGCAAGCCCCAGCCAGCTCTGCCCCCAAAACCATTCCCCAGGGCTCGCTCAGAAGTACTCACCGCTTAAGCGGTACCTGCTTACATGACTGTTGTCCATGGCAAACGCTCCCCGCTAGCAGGACAGCCTGCAATGCGTGAGACAATGAGTTAGGATAAAGGGAAAGAACTTAAAAATAGCTGCCTTTTGATTTTTTAGCAGGGATGCTAAATAGCTGCTCTCCCCCCGTTGCTCCTGAGGCGCAGAGCAAACGTGCGCTAAAGCATCTCAGCCACTACCAGAGGAGTTAAAGAAGGGACTGAAACCCCCTCGGGAACCAGGAGAGTGGCCACCCCGAGACGCAGAGCTGCATGAATTACCTCGGGAGTATTTAACAGGTGACGTTTTCAATGGCTCTTTGCGTGGACGTCTCCCCTCCCCGAGCCCTTTGAGCCCTTTGCTGCTTTTCTAATCCCTTTTCCAGCTTAAATCTTGCCTTTGCCTTCTGTGGCTTTCCTCAGCCTCTCACGAGGGGCTGCTCTGCGCCCACAGCTCTGCCGTGGCCACCCACAGGAGAAGCAGCCCAGTTTCTGGGTCCTGCAGGGTTTAGATTATGCCCTTCCCCAAGAATCAATTCCTGCAGTGGGAAAGCTTGATTGCCTTCTTCCCCAAAGGGGTTTTCCCAGGTGAGTCATAAGGGAGATCCGTCCTAAACGTAAGGAGGCTGCTCACCTGAGAGATCCCAGAGAAGGCATCGTGCGATGCCGAAGGGGCTTTATCCAAGCCAGGTATTTCCCGCTATGCAAAGGGGCTTTGGGATCGCCCGCAAACACCCAACAAGCAAATTCAACATGAGCTGGGCCAGCACCTCTTGCTACCTGGCATCTGTGCCGGGAGATCACGGACCACAGTCCGCGGGTGCGATCCCACAGATGCAATCCCTGAACCCCAAGCCCAGGGACACATCTTCAGCACCACACTTAAAAACTCCCCACCATCCCCATCGGCACCCCCCAAACCTTCTCCAAAACTCACACAGCCCCGAAGCCCACTCGTCACATGGGAGGAAGAGCTGGATTTGCCTCAGATGGACAGTCACTCAATATTTGGGTACCATCTTCCAGCTCACCTCAGATGCTCCCAGATTCAGGCACTGTAGGGGTGATCAACCTCCCCCAAAAGCATCCAGGCTTGGATTTTAATAGGCAAAGGTGGAAACTGCAGTGCATTATACTGTAAAATATCAGCCACGCTGGCCTGACATGGCTGGGGGACCCCCTCTGCAAGGGCCACGCAGTCCACCCTTGGGGCAACAGCAAGAGGAGGGTTTTTTCTAAATGTAATTAAGTCACTAACCAAAACGTCAGCAAGCTGGGACAGGGCTGGGAGATGCCCATCTCATCACCAACCTCTTTTCTCAGGCATAAACCTCTATGTGCAATGGATAAATACTCAGTAAAATCTTGGCTGAGAACGTGCTACACTTGTGTCACATATGGACTGAGCTCAGCTTAAGGGACACTTTGCTGTTTAGCGCTGGAAATCCATACAGACTTCTTAATAGCACAACATTATGGAGATTTACCCAAACCAGCTTCTTTTTATGTCCTGAAAAATGACATGCCTAAGTCAGAGGCTCCATTTCTTTCAATGTTTCCTGGTAGCTTTTTTCAGTATGAAAATACAAAAGTTTTCAGTACCAATTTTCTCTGCAGAAGGGCAAACGTCTCTTAAAAACCCTCCATTTTTTTCCAATTCCTTTTGGAAATTGGAAATAATTTCTTTCAAAGCTTTTTCCCCCAAAACATCTTTTTCTAATGAGCTCTAAGCAGCAACTTAAGCAGATTTCCAAGGCATCACACAGAGACACACAAACTGACTGCAGTGTTCGGCACAGGAATTGAATTAGGTGGTATTTTCCTATCAGCAAAACAGTATCAGCCTTTCCTGAGCGAACAAATGAAAGTGCAAGGTGCTCAATGAAGGGATTTCTTGCATTTTATGTTAACTAAGCTCTTCCTTGCAAGTGTTTCACCGAGATGCCCCGTCGTCCCCCACCCCCGACCTGCCTTTCAAATCCCTTCCTGGGAAATCAAATCCGAGGGATTAGGAGGGGACAGGCACCGCTCTCCCACCGCCAGCAGCCCAGGGACAGCTGCTTTTTCCCCGTGGAGACCTCAAGGCTCGGCAGAGCCTCCTCCACCCACCGCAGCACCCCTCTGCTGAGGGACGGGGCAGCTTTGTTTTCCTGGCAAGCTGCTGCAGAGCTCGGGATACCTTTTCCTGCTTGGGGAGATGACAGAGTGGCTCGGTATGGGGAGAGAAATGGCAACGAAGCCACGAGTCCCCTCTGGAAGAGGGGGGCTTCCCCCCAGACTTCAGGGGGGGTTGACAGCTTGCTGCTGTTTTGACATCGTGACCGTCCGAGGCCCGAAACAGCTCATGCAGAAACCCTGGTTGCTGGTCCCAGAGCACCTGGCCCAACACGGGTACAGCCCCACGCCGCACAGACACTCTCCAGAGCGTGCTGCAATCCCAAAATTTCACAATCCAAGTTATAAAGCACAGCAGCGATCTCCACATTCATCCTTTCCTTCTTGCCCTAACCCAGACATCAATGCCCAGTTTTGCCAAGTGCCTGAGACTGGGCTAAACTCTTCTTGCTAGTGAGCTTGGCTCTCCAGCAATGCCCCTCCTCTCTTCCAGCATTGACCCTGCTGCTCACACGTGCCCATCCCGGGCTCTGAGCAAGGCTTTTCCATCCTTTTCCATCCTTTTCCATCCTTCTCCATCCTTCTCCTGCCGGAGGGGGAAAGCCCCATCTGGGCTCGAGCCACAAGGCAGGAAAGTAGGATGGAGTTTGCTGCTGGCACATTTGTCAAAAAAAAAACCCAAAACCAAACCCCAAAAAACTGCCACATCCAAACCTTGACAAAATACAAAGATTTGGCCTCTACCCCTCATTCATGCTTGACCCCAAACTCACTCACCTATTGCCCTCCCCATCCTACCACTGGAGCTGAGGAGACAAAGCCGCCACCTCCCCAGCAGACCGACACCTCTGGGACAACCAGCGGTGCACCGATCCCACCCGATTTACGCCCAAAGACGACGACCCTGCACCTCCCACGAGGCTCAGCACGGGAGACACCGGCTTCGCAACCGGCAGAAGTCTGGATCCTTCCCAAAGCTTATTGCTGTATTTTACCTGGGCAGGTAAAAACCACCGTGGGCAGGAAAAAAAAAAAAAAAATCTTTGGTGGTCCACGTCGAAGAGCGGGGACCCTCCTCGCAGCCTCCAGCATTAGCTGAGCAGCAGCAGCACGTTCGCTCCCCAGCCGTCCCCGAGAGGGGGGAGAAATGCAGCAATTTTCCGAGCTCACCCAGGCGGGGAAGCAGCAGTGACGGTGCAGCGGCGGGTCTGGGGGAGCCGGTGCCGGCACTGCCCAGCCCCTCGCCCCCCAGCGCTCCCCGGGGGTTCCGAGTTCAGCGGGGACAACTCCTGGCTCCACACAGCCCCCCCGCTCCCACGGGGGGTGGCCTGGCATGCTTCGCTGCAGGAGATCTGAGATTCGGGATCCGCTGCCGGGCTTCGCTTCCCCCCTCCCCTGCGAGCGCCGGCTGCGGGGGCTGCCCCTCCCGCTCACCACTGCGATGAGCCGGGCGGGCTCTGCACCCCCCCGGGGCAGGCGGAGCTCCGCCCGCCGGTCCGGGCACGGCCCGCAGCCCTGCCGCCGCAGCCGTCCCCCCCCCCCCGCCTCCCCGTCCCCCGTCCCCGTCCCTCCCCGCCGGAGGAT
>JANXJC010000021.1:29973040-30001940 GCA_027564655.1 Leptodon cayanensis
GACCCCCTCCGCTCCCTCTCGCAGCACCTCTGCGCCTTCAGCTCTTCCTCCCTCACCCCATGGACCTCCCTTTGTACTCCTCTCCATCAGGACCTATGCACCCTCCTCTTGCCCCCCCCCCCCCCAAGGGTGCTCCTCTCCTCCGGCAAGCCCATGGGGGTCCGTGGATCCTCACCCGTTCCCTACCGCAGGCTTCCAGGCTGCTCTTCGCTCCCGAAGAGATGGGAAAGGCAACACCAACCCCCTCCCTCCTCCATCCCACCTCTCAGCCGGGTGGGCAGGAACACTTGGGGTCCTGGGCAAAACGGTCCAGCAGCAAGGTCTTGGCTTTGCCTGTTCATGAAGAAAATCCATCATTTCTCCTCTCCCTCAGTGCAGCAGAAGGTGAAGCCTCTTCTCCTAGGGCCAAGTGGCATTTACCCGGGACTTGGCCTGAAAAGCCCTTTCAGCCGTTTGGAGACCAAAATCTCAGCGCCCGCTGGCATGTGGTGCCTGTGACAAAGCCATCATCAGCCAAACTCCTACATGTGCTCTCATGTGACAGGGATGGAGATCTTTCCCGTTCTTACCCTGGTTTCATAACCATGTTTTCAGCCACCTTACCTCAAATGCCAGACAACTGTTCTAGGGGAACAAGTAATTTCAAACAGCAAGAGATTCACTTTGCTTGAATTGGAGAAAACTGAATAATCGCAATTTTGTCGGCAAAAAAACCCTCCCTATGCACCCCAAGCAAAGACACGCTCAGCTGGCCACAGAGCAGCATGACGCTCCAGAGGACCTTCATTTCCCAGGAAAACCCACCCCATCCAGCCACAGGGCCAGTTCACCCATCTGCTGCCCTGCCGCAGGGCTCTCCGGCAGCTCCTGTGCCCGGTCAATACAGGGAGGGTCAGCACTGGGAGATGGTCCCATAATTTCCCTGGCAGGGAATTAATTTCTGGGGAGAAAACAGACCAAGTTTTGACTGTAACCCAAAAATGCTGCCTGGGTGGGAGAGGAGCCTCATCCTGCAGCCAAGGGTCCTTTCCAAGAGCATTGGGCTCCCCGGCCCACCCAGGAGTCAGGCTTTTCCAAAATGCAGCCCTTCCTCTAGGTGTACAAAAACCAGTGGGAAAAAGACCAAGCCATGGCTTCCTTCCCCAGTTCCCAAACCTCACCTACAACAGAGGCGAGACGTTAGGATCCCGAGGGACATGGCAGGCTGTCCCCTCTGCGGTGCAGCCCGGGACACCAGCAGCCTCTTGCGGGGCCACCTCAAGGCTCCATTGCTTCAGCCTCCCGGCAGCAGCAGCTGACCTGCAGAGCCATTTTAAATGGGACTGGGTTTGGCCGAGTTTTGGTAATCTCTAAAGGCCCCACTTTGGCACCTGAAGATTTATCCAGCCTCTCACAGGTACCAGCTAATCCATTAAACAACAGTTTCATATTGCTAACAGATGGCATGAGTTTATCATCACCCTTGTGCTTACTTAGATCAGGGCTTTGGTAACTGCGAGGATAATTAAATAACAGCAGTTCGACAATGCAGACTGCTAAAGCAAACCCTCCCACTGACCAACACACAAACAGTTCAGGTAGTGGTAAGGCAGCCCACACACCCCTCGTGGGGTTTTTGTTTAGTTTTTTTCCACCACAGGGATGTAGCAGAGGGCCCTCAGCTGCCTTCTGCTTCTGACAGCATGTTCAGCTAGCCCACTATGCAGGAAGGCTATTTATTCTTGGTCAAAATACTCCTGGAAAAGCTCCCCAACAATACTTGTGTCAGAAGCTGACAATTCCATAAGCATCACACAGGCCCTTTAAGGCCAGTAATAAGGACCAAAAATTCACAGGGAAAGAAAAAAAAAAAAAAAAAAAGCAGCAAAGAAACCCTTCTGCAGCCCCGGCTGCTACTGCTGCCTCCTCCCAGCATGACAGGCAGCTGGAATAGCGACTGGGGGGAGTGGAAAGGATGGCGAGATGGACCCACAAACTGGTGCTAATCAGAGCCTTAGAGACTAGAGGGTACAGGCCATTTGCATCAAGCCATTTTCTGACTGCCCAAGTCAGCAGACTTCCACCATAAGCCCGTGCAGTGGGTACTTCTGTCTGGAACAATTAAGTAAAGCTAATTGTTGACCAGCTTAAGATGCTCTGAAGCAGCCGTTTCCCCCTGAATCTTCACCCAGAATGGCACGCCTGCCACTGCACCGGGTCAGCACCTCCTCTGTGCAACACCAAGGAATTTCAGGCAGCCCCTCTGCTATCGAACTCAACGGCTGCATTCGCTAAAGCTGTGTGTGTACAGCAAGGGGAAGGCAACAACCGGCTTGTAAGGGCTGTGGAGCACTACTGCATCATGCACAAGCAGGGACAGAAGCGAGGGTGCGGGCAGGCAGGTGGTCTCCTCAGAGGCAGTTACCCAAGTACTAACAACTTGGAACCACCACCTAAAATCCTGTCTTAACAAATACGGCAATCCGCACAACTGGGCTTGAGGGACATCAAAACTATATACCTCAAGGCAGTGTCAAATCCCCTGCCAGCTTGCCTCCAAAACAAAAACACACTTGCAAGAAAAGTCACTCACAACAGCATTAGCTGAGCACATTCTCACCCACTCACCCATTTCCCTGCATTTTTCCTTTTTAAAGCTAACAACTTACCTTTGGTAAATCTCACTACAAATATTAGGGCCTACCCACATGAGGAAGGTATCTTGTTCCAGTTTTCTGACAAAGAAGGTAAGCTAAGAAAATGAGCAGCAAGATACAGGTGTGTATAGAAGTGGGAGACTGCTGCCTCTTTCAACTCCATAGGGATGGTCTCATTTTATGACACTCCAAATGTAATTTAAGTGAGGCTTATCAGCTGTCCTTTCATCTTCTCCATAGGAGGCTGCTTTTGAGTACTTCTCTGAGAGATGATCACAAAAGGATTCCTAAAACCAGGCAAGATTGCAGTGATTAGAGCCCACCTGCAACGCTAGACATTAGTCTGCAAGGGAAGCACTCAGACTACAAAGTTACTCAACACATCATGCATAGCCCAATTCCACTTTAGGGTGGAAAGATCACCCTTGTAAAATGTACTGCAAGAAGCATTTCTGAATTACAGCAGTGGACCGAGGGCTTGTAACATCTGTTTCTCTGAAAACCTGGACAAGTTCATTAAGGCCCAGCATCCATTACAGACAGCGCCAATGCATTTGACAGCCTTGCTACCGGAGGGGAATTCACACGAAGTCCCCTTAGCCCCCCAGTTCCACTCACGAGGCAGCAAGTGAGATAAACCATGAGCACGCACACATTGTACCAAAGAACACACCAGCAAACATCGCTTTATTACACCAGTTCAGTTGTCCAGACTAACCATAAAAGCTGTTTAGAAGGATGTAGACAAACAAGTCAGTGTTTTATGTATTAGGTCAAAGCTCCAGAATCGTTACCAGGGAACATATATAGAAAAATACCTAGAATACTAGGTGTTCTTCACCAGTTGTTTCAAATGTACATAACTGGGTCTTTGGCGGGGAGGGGAGGAGGAGGGAGGTACAGTGACAGATCCTCCCCAGGTGCGCCTGCTACCCCCCAAATCATGAAACAGACCCAGGAGGTTGTATTGCAAAGAGATCGGAGGGGGGGCCACAGTGTTAATCAGCACAAACAGAATGGAGATATACCGACCTGAGCGTTGCTCAGCTGGGACTACACGAGCACAACACACTGGTACAAGCTACCAAACAATCAGTTAACAGTTTGTAAGACTGGTCTAAAGCTGGAACTGGAACGACTCTGGGTGGAAAGGCATAGAAATAAATACTTGCTCAACTCAGCACTCTCTGCCCATTTACAAACTTGTCAGCATCTAGTTACACAGCCATGTATTCTTCACTACCTCACAGCAGCAAAATACTATCATTTAAGAGCAGCCGTTGAGCGACTATCCACAGTACATTGTACATACTCGAGAAAGAAGCCTGATGCTACCTCTCATATTGGTCACCCTCCTCTGCACCTGCTAGGCAACTGGGGCATCCCCGCAGCCCATAAACTCTGGCATCATTTGTTGAGCTCTTCAGATGCAGCCAAACCGCTCGATTAATTGAAGACTGCCCAACTGCTGAGTGCCCATTCTTTAGGGGTGGAGAGTATTTGGGTCACTCTGTAAACATGGGAGAAACGCAGATTTTGGTTGTCATTCACGTACAAGACCGAAACAGATCAAAAATGCAGACGTTTGCTAGTCAGCAGCTCTGCAGGTCCTCCTGCCACTTAAAAAGTTTGGGGTTGCACTCTTGATATTTTACTGGTGGTGTTTATGTCATTTTCTTCTGGATAAACACTTCCCTGAAAAATACCCTTTAACAGCCAGATTAGATCACAGTATTTAAAAGTGATATGGTTACGGTTACGTCAGTGCCTTAGACGCCAATGCAAAGGCTTAGAGCAGAGGTTACAAAATTGATGCTTAGTGTAGCACTTACATTTTGGAATAATGACCCCCCAAAAATGCAGCCCAGGTTTCCAATTTCTTTTCCTAGATGCTGAGTCACCAGCAAAAATGCTGTCTAGCTTAGCCTGCAGACCTCCACTGCTACACAGTGCTCGGGGAAGAATGATGCACTTTGCCTCAGTTTGTTCTTTTGGCAGGGATGACGGCACATTAACAGCTATTTTGTGCGTGACTGCAAAGAACGCCTTTTCCAGATGGACTCAGGAGATTGCTCAGTCTGGAGTTACTTTGCGAGGAACAGGGCAGCTCTGAAGGATGGCAGAACCTGATGTGCCCCATACAGCAGACACCAAGAATGAAACTCCTTGGTAAGTGAACTAAAGAGCTGAGAATAAGGCAAATAACTTAAGACTGATGGAGTAACTCCCAGTTTTCTGCTTGTAATACATTTTACTCCAGGAAGCAAAGGAAAGGCAGGTTGACCTTTCTTATTTAACCTTCCCTTACGTTTAAAAGATGACCAAGACTAAAAGAAGAACTTAAAAAGAACTAAGGAGCAGCTGTCTGTCTCCCTAGAGCTGTGATACAACATAAAACTATTGTAGGCTATTCCAGGATGTTGAAAGTCAGTTTAGAGAAAGGCAATAACCCCCGTACTACAGGGGCTGTAACAGTAGTGTACTGTGTTACATTCTGTGCAAGTTATGCAACTTGTGAACAAGTTTCAGTTTATCTACATTTATCTCACTGCAGTTCTGTTAATTGGTGGCTGAACACTTTACACAACCTTACTCCACAGCTCAAGGTAGTTTCAGCAGAAAAAAAGATTCATTTCCTGTGTCTGGTATCTGTACACTCCAAAACAAGTGTTCCTAATGCCCAAACGTCAAAATCGAAATCTCACAGTTTACTGGAAATAGATGAGCTAGATTCCCTTTGCACTTTGTTTTAAAGCCCCTTGTCTCTAAACCTTGTTTTCAAGGAAGACATACAACACGCTTGAATGAAGATCCCATCTCATTGCAACGGCGTTGGTTCTGACTTCCCTCTACACAGACTTTCTCCGATTCTGCCTAGGTGTACACAAGGAGAAAGGGTGTGTATGTCAAAGTGACATCTTTTCCCCAAGAGGATTTTCACACGTTGAAAAGCTAACAATGAAAATTACAAGTTAGGTAGGATAAGGTTGAAACTGTCCACCAGGCCAACTTGAGCACTTCAAGTTCCTTTAAGCCCTTTGTTGTTCCTCAAAGTTTCCTCTCCCTTAGTTTGTTCCCATTTTGTTCATCCAGTATTGATGAGTGTCCATCACCATTGCTCAAGCATTTGTCCTTTTCATATTTGTGCTCTTGCTTCTGTCGCCTTATCTCCTTATACCGCAGAGTGATGTCGCTAAAAAGAAGAACGAACAGATGTGAACCAGTGATGTGAATAAACGATTTCAGTATACAATAAAAACAGTAAGGCAAGCCTGTTCTGGATGCAAGTGCCCTTGGGATAACTTAACCCACTTGAGTCTACTGGCTGTAAATTTCTAAAATTGCTGATGGCATCGATTCACTTGAAGTTTGTGTTTCTTGCTAGTAGTCTGGCTATTATCACCTCTTTCAGAAGCATAACACAACAGCATTCTCAACAAGAGCAACCACTGCTGTTGCACTGGGCCTCCTCTATAGATTAGTGTAATTCTTTCAGGCTTGTGTAGCTGCTTTTCATTTACTTGCACAAAGCAGCATCCAAACCAAACACGTCTAACTTGGCTTACTTGTTGCTGACACTGGGACAGCTCGGACAATTGCAACACAGCAGACTGTTCTTGCAATGAAGCTGTAAAACACTTTAGTCTGTTCTAATTCAGAGCACAGAAAAACCAAAACACTGATCTTGTCTGCCATCTTCACTCATCGAGGAAGACCAGGTGCAGTCAGGCACTTAACTGTTCACCTGCTTCTACAGCAACACTAACACAAGTAGTCCCACAAAGACCAAAGCTACCAGAGGCTTGATCCAGAAAGAAAACTGCCAGGATTGTGCACAGAAAGCTCCCTGCTTATTTAATAACTCTTACAGAAAACCACTGCAGCTGTAGCCATCCAAAAGAGTTGTGACCTGTCTTCAGGAGGCACTGAAGGCTAATGACTGCATACATTTGAAGATGCGCTGTTGAACGGATGTCCAGAACAACCCACCCTGTAAGACCCAGGCTAGACCTGAATGTAGCCCATCAACCGCTGCTTACCGAATGAAGAAACGCCAGGCTGTCCAGGTGAGCACAAGTATAATCCCCAAGATCCAGCACTGGGTAATGTAGAAAGGAAGAGAAAGCGTGAGTGTATAGGGATCATACTTCACGACAATCAGAAACTCCGTGGCAGTAATAGCAGCAACCAGCCATGCCTGCTGACCCAATTTCTTATGGAACTTCCTGCAAAATAAATGCACAGATAAAACAAAGCTATTGCTGTAAAGTTAAGCATTCAGAGAAATATTCATAAAAAGACAGCTGGGGTAATAATTTCATTCATCTTGGCACAATTCTAAAAGTCTAGTTTGGATTACACATGTACTAAGGCTATGCAGGCTGACGACTTTCATGTTGATGTTACTTAAGTTTCCTATCAGAGGCTCTGAAAACACATGAAAAGTTAAACATCATCATATGATGCAAGGAAGAATCCTGATTTTCAGGGTATTGGTAAATCCACATCAAACAATTACCTGACCAGCTTGAGATCAGCTGAGGTTCAGGGTATGGTATGAAATAGGAGCTCTGCTCCTAGATTTCCTCTGCAAACATCAAGTCACACTGCTGTAACCATATTTAACCCCTATATAATTGTATTCTGAAACTTACTCTCTTCCCAAAAAGGTACTCAATGAGCTGTCACTAATGATCTCTGAACAGATTTTAAAAGAAGAAAGCTTAGTAACAAACAAGCAAGATACTGAAAGACACAAGGACAGCATTTCACTTCTAGGACAACACAACCTTGGGGCAAATACGTGATTAATATTTAATCCCCAGGGTTTGTTTTTAAGCAGTACCAGACAAGTCAATGAGAAGCAGCAGTGCTATGTACAAGTCTAGTGAAGGACTCATCAATCAGTAATGCTAAAAATTAAACTGCAGTAGAATCAAGACATCTATTCAGAGGCTCTACTTGAAGAAGGAGAGATTGGAAGTATACCATATTTTGGGTCACCTATTCCTGCATGGCAAACACATAAACCCAAAGTACCTATAGGCTGCCTTTCAGGAAACCTCATTACCCTCACAGGTAATAGCCCATCGCTAGAACCTAGGTAAGTTGCTTGATCTAAACCAGCCAGATCCTCCACTTCTTGACCTGGTCTGCTCATGTCATTTCTAGACTTGACATTTTTACAGCTTACTGACCTGACAGGGCAGATGATTCATGTGTCAATAATCAAATGGGGTTCTGTTTGGGCAACAGAACAAACCCTTTTCTTATGCATTGGATTGCACTGAAATCCTGCCCACCACAGCACCACTGGTGCATGCAGATGTGCCATCCAACAGCACAGAGTCAAGTACATCACTTCCTGCTTGGTAGACTAAATTTTTGTTCTTCCATCACCCATCTTCTGAATCTAAAACTGGATTTTATTCCCATTAGAGGAAAGAACCAAGAGAAAGCTACTAGAAGTTTTATGTATTTTTTTTCCTTTTCTTTCTCAAAGGCATGATTTAATTAAACATTTCCTAAAATGCAACTGATTTGAATCAAGTGAGACTGAACTTGAGAAAAGAAATACCCTCAACCATCATAATCACCAACTGTTTCACCAGCAAGCACACACAACTAACTTTTCTCAACAGCCTTTGGATTGTATTTTACTTAAAAACCACACAAAGAAGCAGTTTGGTGCACCTTCCTGTTAGCCCTAAACCTAGTACCTTAACTGATCATTATATCTCTGAAGATGACTGAGATAAACCATGCAAATAGAAGCACCACCAACTAAACTTAAAGGTGGCTGTTCTTTTTGCCTTCTATTACTCCTTATTCTGCCTTTATTCTACATGTCTCTGCTTTAATCGTAAGGCGCATCTATTCTGCAGAGTGCCTTGCCCTCTCACTTAACCATAGCGTATTCTGAAGTACATTTTCCTACCAGGTCCTTTCTCTTTTGTCCAGCTGACTGTGTTATTCCATTCCTACCACAGCATAAGATGCGAAGTGAAACACATCCAGGAAGAATTTCGTGTAAAGTGGCAGAACTACTGGGGCAGGACAGAGGAGATGGGGAGCAAAGCAATATAACAAACGTACAGAGGGCTGGGGAGAGAGGGATGGACATGTTAAGATGACCTCTGCAGTACTTCTACGGCATTGCAGCAATGGGAAATTCTAGTCTGGTCTATGACCACTGTGATGTACAGCCTCCTGTCTGGCTGAGGCACTGATTTAGTAAATGCTGTAATATTCAGCAGCCACGTAAGCTCTTTGGGCCATATTTTCTTGCCAGTTTTGCCACACAGTGGATGAAAGAGAAGCCACCTAACAAATCCCTGATTAGGACTTCCTTGGAGAGTAGCTACTCTGCTAACACTTCCCTCTGCTAGGCAGAGAAACAAGCCTGCCCGACACCCTGCCACCTCCAGCTGGTATACTGCCCAGTTCAGGCACATTCAAACAGGCCCCAAGCATCTCCAATAGTGCTGGGGCAGAGGGAGCTGTGACTACACATTTGCTCCCAGTTTCTCCTCCCTTCTTCTCATCAGATGCCAGCAGCTGCACTGGGGAGAGCATCCTTCCTTTAGCAGGCATCTTCCTGTTGCTCAGACATTATCTGCTCCACTGCATCCCCTTGGATTCTCAGTATCTGGGAAGGGATCTAAGCACAGAGAGCAAACAGAGCTTCTCTCCCCTCTCCTGAATCCAGGGGAGTCATTGCAGGTCAAGCACACAAAACACAGTTTCTTAAACATGAGGCCAGAGAGTCATATTTGACACCAATGCCTAAGTTCAAACTACACAAAATCATCCAAATACACTGGAAAAAACCATGATGCAGTAAATCAAGTGTAGGTTATTGCTGATGCAGATGGGATGAGTGCATTCAATTTTGAAAAGTATGCCGCCTAGACCAACTCAGATGAAAGGACTTCAGAAGCTGCTCCAGGTGGTTCATCTGGTATGACAGATTAAATGGCCAGAAACTAGCCTTAACACATGGATAGAGAGAAAAAAAATGAAACAGCAAATCTCTCACTGTGAACTCAAGCTATTCAGATGACTAGGTCAGCTTTCTGCTTTACTGATCTGCTTCCTCATTTGCTATTGTTTTCTTTCACTAGCTTATGACAGCACACTGACAAAAGAATTAAAGGTTAACGCCGACAGAAGAGCTGTGCAGAACCTAAAGCTGCTGAGGAAGAAACTTGGTTTCCTGCCCTTCTGCTAATGAAAGATTTTAAAGAAAAGTCCTTTTTTCTATTTGATGAATGAGATTAAAATTCATGGCCTCAATGCAGACTCCTTGGAAGAGATGTGAAGACTAGGAACCAGGAAGATATGACAAGGTCAAATGCTACACAGACTCTTACATCAAGACATTTCTGGTCAGGAATATTTCACATAGCCAGTCCTCAAGAACTCAGAGGCAGCATGTCGATCACAATAGCAGTGTGGTATGTAAGAGCTGGAGAACAGCTTCAAGAACCACCCCTCTTCTTGGACTATTTCAATTCTAGATACTTTATTGTCACCATGCTCAGATCAAGAACTGTCTGCAGATACTAGGAATCCTGAAGGAGAAAAAAAAAAGAGTCTTCATATTTGAACTTCACTACTTTCTAGACTAAAAATTGCGAGGTTAGCTGAAGAGATCTGATCAGTTTACCTCAGACAATCTCATCACTACCAGACAAGGCAATGAGCCATGTTTCTGACAAGGAGGGTCAACGGAATATTCCAACCTTTGTCCATTAAGTTAAGCATTTCCAAAAGGAGAAGGTCAGGAAGGTTTCTCATGTGCTGTTATAGCTGGGAGCCTCTGGTACAGCC
The DNA here is from genome assembly GCA_027564655.1 of Leptodon cayanensis. Taxonomy (NCBI): domain Eukaryota; kingdom Metazoa; phylum Chordata; class Aves; order Accipitriformes; family Accipitridae; genus Leptodon; species Leptodon cayanensis. Next base: position 29,983,510 of record JANXJC010000021.1, read on the forward strand.
TGCTCTCCCCCAGCAGCTTCTCCCGACAACACAACAGGAAGAATCCAGCACAGTTCCTTGGTTCAAAATTATGTGCAAGTGAAAACACACCCAGCTAAGTTGGTAAAACAGGGGTAGATTACCTCTGTTTGGATGATCCGAAATGTACGACAGAATTGGAAGTCCAGTTGCAAAAGCCTTCACAGAGAAGATATTACGTAAGACCAGATGCTAGTTTCTGCCATTTTGCATGAACAGCCTGATAAGGTCAGCTATTTGGTGCATCAAGCAGAGCCATGAACCTCAGAAGTGAGTGGGCTAGTCACCTTACCCACCAAGAGAAACAGAACAGCAGGTAGTGGTGGCAATGATGAAGACATGCAGTTCAGGATGAGTCTCTGCTTGCTGGATTAACTTCTCCAGCTCATTGAAAGAATGGCAACAAACTGAATCAGCAATGAGGCACCAGTGACTGATGACTCTCCTAAATTTCAATGTTATGCCATGTGGTTGAACAGAGGGCAAAGGAGTTTTTCCAACCCAAACACGAGGACCAGAAGATTGCAAATGGTGCTAAGGAGAGGAGCTCACCAGTGAGAGGCAGAGACCTCTTCTTACCTTTGAGTTGGAGGCACGTCCCAAACCAGTAGGTCCGACACCAAAGGCAGGGGCAGCCTGCTACTGCTGAATGTCCTGAAATCCGACTAAGCAATGTGGGTTCACCCTTCTTCCCAGTTCTAGGAGTCAAAGCCTTGCAAGGGAAACTGATCTTCATAGAATGTTGGAACCCTAAATTCTGAACACAGACACTTTTTGTGTTGGTCAATGACAGACAATGAACATCCCTTGAAGCCAGATGTTGCCTTAGACTTAAGATGTGGGCTCAGGCAATTTGTGACGTTACTACTAAAACTTAAAAGAAAACGTGATTTCGAGAACAAAGCTTTCTCAGGTCTTACATGGTCTGCAGAAACAAAAGCAGCAAGGACAAATATGATGCTTAAGTAGGAACAGTCTGAAAGTACATGCACTGCTGTGTATGGGTGCACTTTGCCTTCAATACACTTTCCTATAAAGGGTCCTCTGATCTGCAAGAGGATGCCACAAGAGCTCCAGAGGACCAGGGACCAGTTAGAAGAATGCTCAAGAAAAGAAGCGCCTTTAAGAAAAGGGTTTTTTTTAGTTTGGGCCCTGTTGTCCTTAGAAGGTATATCTAAGGACTGTAGTTCCTGGCTATCAACCTGAAAGTGGAGTTCAGTACTCCTCTGCCCACAAGCCAGTGGCACTCCAGCTAATTTACGCATTACATTCTCAAAAGAGTGATCATTTATTAAAAACTGACATTAAAAACAGTGCACATAGAATGCCCTTAACAATAGCTGTTCTCTAACCAGATGCAGTCAGAATTTTACCTCCAAAACAAAAGAAAACAAAGTAGATCCTTTGGGATTAGGTCTTTTTGTCCCCGAGAAGCTGAACTCTTTCCCTGAGATGGATGCCAACAAGCTGGAGCAAATTCAAATTAAAGCAAGTGAAGCTTGACATGGTATATACACAAGAGGACTGGCTTACGGGTCATCCATGAAGTCGTAGATCTCCCTCATAGCCACACCTCCCACATTGACAAAAAAGACAAGTCGTAACAGGACCAAGTAGTGTTCTGGTGGCATCCAAAGGACAAACTTCAAGTAAAATGTGTTCAGCTCTGCCAACAAAAACTGAGAAAAAGGACATTTTAATTACATTCAGAAGACTTCACTGAATGAAGCCTGGAATCTCCCTCTCTCCCTGAATGAATCCCCCCACCATTTCTCTAACACCACAAAGCCTACTCAGTATTACTGAGCACACTATCATCAGTTGCAATAATGACCAAGAACAGCTGGGTTTTAAAAATTTTTCTGTGTGTTGGAAGAGGTATTAAAAAAACCCAAACAAAAAACCACAACAGAAACCTGGACAAGCACTACCTCTAATTTTGAACAAGTTTATTGGGAGTTTGAAGTACCTGCAGAACTACTGATGACAAATCCTAAAAGCAACCACTTGTCCTTTCACTATCATTTAAAATCTGACTGAGGGAACCCCAAAATAACAAGAAGCATAAACAGTACATCCTGGATTTTTTTGTTTGGTTCGGTTTTTTACAAAGTTATGCAACCATCACTGCCAAAGCCAGCTTAGGAGAATTGGTTATACATTTATAGCAAAATGTTCTCAAGTAAGCTGCCCTGGCAATGTGATTAAGTGAGCAAGTAGACACAAGTTTCTCACTTCAAAAGAAATGATAACAAATGGCATTAAGCATTGTTTAATCCAAAAGAGTGAGCCAATACCTGAAGCTGCTTATAAACTGTCAGCCGAAGCTAGGCTTTGCTGAAAGAAACATTATTATACCAAAGACTAGTAAAAATTCAATGGAATCTCTCAGTTGCAAAATCTGCTCCAGCACCTAAAACCCGATTTCTTAAGGGTGCAAAAAGTTGGGAGTATGCACACAGTAACCATTTGGAGAAACATGTTATTTTATTTATGCAGGCACATTTCCTTTACTTCTATAAACTATGGGAACCTCAGCAAGTCTGTTGTGCTATGTGAACTTGGCAAATGTTTTATGTAGCGGAAATCAGGTGATGTGAACTTGTATTCAACTGATTGAGTTTGCAAACTGCCTGGCACTCGCTGCTGGCACTGCTGTACGCTGCTTGCTTACTTACAGACAGCGCATTGTTCCTGAAGCACACTCAGGTCTGAAATTTGACATCAGCATAAAATGCAGTGTTATTATGAGACAGAGAGAGGTGGCGGTGGCTTGCCAAGCTCACTAATGTGTCCCACTCAGCAAACCGTAATAGGGAACTTCACTGGACAGACCCAAAATAAACCACCACATTTCACATTCCACATTATTTCAAGATGCTTAAAGGTATGCCGTTCTAGCAACTGTTAAAAAATACACACTTATATCCTGTACCATAGCAGTTATACAGAAACTGGTTAATGCCCATTGTCTCTGGAATCACAAGAAGCGTCACAAGTTTTTTTAAGTTAAACTTCACAGTTGCTGAAATGAAGTAAGTTTGAGTTGCTCAAAACTGAGCCAAGTGACATCCCATGGATAGCATAAAGGCCAAAGTCCCCCAGCTGACAAAAGGCAGGGTAGGGTAAAAGCACTTAAAACTGCCAAGTTTATCCTTCCTATCAGTGTCATGCGCATGATACCTGTGACTGTGAAATGGAAGTTATGAATTCAAGATGTTACATTCCCATAATACAGACTCAGCCACTCAGATGGCTAGATGAAGGAGGCAAGACTGTCAAGTTGTGGCTGCTGGAGAAGCCAACTTTCTCTTTTGTCTAAATGGGGGAGCTAGTTTACCTGAACTGCTCAAGCTGGATACTGTTAACACCACCAGGTGCTATGTGTTCAGTGAAACAAAAATAAAAAAAAAATAAAAAAAAAATCTGGGATAATTGAATTGTTTAAGTCTGTATAAAAATACTATCCGAGGCAAAACTGTGCACTTTGAGAGTTGTGCTGCCCAGAGCTAACAAAGAGAAGCCTAAAGCTTTGGTTCCAGTCCTCTCTAACTGTAATTATATGTATCTACTTAAGACTGAGAGAAACAAGCCATCTTCATCCAAAGCCAATGTTTTTGGTAGCAACAGTTACATGCTGAATTACGAGTAGATCATAGTTTATATTGCTTACATTGCCAATCAAGACTGTTCAGCAAGAACAAATATTTATACAATGAATCTGTAAACTGTACCAGAGACATGGAAACAGACACCTTTCCTGCAGGATTTGGAAGTGATCTCTTCCAGATTCAACTAAAGAAACATCACCACGTCAAGAGTTTCAGCCTAAATTACTGTTTGTACAATTGCTTGAGTGTTACAAAACATTAAATCAAATGGTAGAAAAAAGAAAAGACAGAGAAGTTTCCTTACTACAAAGATAATGCCACAAACTGCTAGCCATCTGCGTAAGCTGGATGCTGGCTTCCACTCAAATTTGACCCAGCTATACGGGGTGAACTGGAAGACAATTCTCTTCATTTTACCTCTGAAAAAAAGCAGAACACATTCTTGCAATTTTAAGACACATAAGAGACATCTACTAACATTTCCATTTGAGACACTAATTCACATATGCAAAATGCCTTAATTTACTCCATAAAAATTACTGTTTAATGAGATTAACGTTCTGAGTTAGAGAAGCCTGTTATTTGGACTATCATTTTAAACTTTAATATACCACTCCCATTGTAGTAAGCAGTTCCTCCGTTCTGCTCTGCTCAGCAAAGGAGAGTTCCGAAAAGGACAGTTCATTACTGGTACAAGACTACAAGGGATTTATTAAATTTTAAATTTCAGTGTCCCAATTACTATGAAGTTCTGATTACTAGGGAATGCATTATTTGCACAAGGACCACATAGATCCTTGCTGTGAATTAGAGTATGATTCTGACTTGGATTCCTGCATTGCCTTTAACAATTTCATTCAACAAGCTCATTTCCACAAGATGCCCTCATTCCTAGACATCAGGCATCAACAATTTCATTCACAAGTTAAATAGAACTCTCATAACAAGCTTCCATGCGGTAATGTTACTAGATACCTGAATCATCTAAACACACATGAATTCTTTAATTCACATTAACCCTAACAGAACAACCCTTCAACAACCAAGATCTTTAACATGGGCCCAAACATTGTGCCATGCTACTGCTTGTGGAGTTACTTTCTACACCAACTTACTTGTATGTAGGAATGTTCCAAAGTCCTTGCCATTTGTATGTTTTCAAAGAAAGCCAAGACAGAGTCTTCATCCCACAGTAAATTCCTAATCCATTACATAAGATCACATCCATTATCCACTGAAAGGAGAAAAAAACAGTGATGCTGGAGAAGAAACACTAAAGACTGTAAAAGGGAAGATACTATAGGTACACAAACACACAGACACACTCTCAGTCACAAGGACTGAGCATTCCCACGGAAGAGAGATGCATGAACTGTCAGGAGAAAGAATCTCAGCTACCCAAGCCTACTCAAATAATGCAAAAGCGTTCTACATATGATGGCTGTTGATTCTCTTTTGCTGTATTCATTCTGCTACAGAACAGATTTCTTCCTATTTACTCTCAGCTCAACTCCACTCTTAAGTGATAACTTTAGAAACACACCAAAAAACCCCATATGAACAGGTTCCTATGGACTGGATTTTACTATGCCCAATAACTTAACATACTCTTTAAGCTTCAGGCTGCCTCCTAAAGAAATGACTTATACCCAGGCTCAAGATGTGAAATTAAACAAGTGATTTCTCCCCATGCTCTGTCTCATTGCCAAGCATTAATTCTAGAGATGGAGCTCTTGAGCTAAAAAAAAATTGGCCATCCTCCGCATTCAAAGAAGCGGAGCACAGAGTGTTAATTTCGTAAGAAGTTTTTTTGAAGGCAAAATAGCTTTGCTAGATGTCTTTGTACATAATGCATTTATTTTTATAAATACAACCATGTAGTAAATCATTACAAGCTTGGGAAAGAGCTTGTACTTTGTATAAAAACAAGCCAAAATAATGTTAAGAACCATAGCTGTGTGTCCTGAATGTAGATAAATTTGATCGCTCTCGTAATCAATTTACATTTCATAGGAAAATAAAAAAAAATAAGGGTGTCATTTTAAGCTACAGAGCTTGTTTTTTTCCATAGAGACACTGCTAGATCACAGTAGTCCCTCTGGCTTGAAAAAATAGACACAAGCAGTATTTTAGGACAAGAATGGCTACAGACTGTCACGTGCAAAGACCATACAGCTTTTCATTAAGGCCAAATGTTTAACTTTTAAAACCTTCTTATAAGCCACACCAGAAATTGTAAACAGTAGTATTTACTGTTTTCAGAAAACAGCGAAGGTAGGTTTGCACAGAAGGAAGAGCTGGACACAAATTGCACTGAGTCTGGGTGTTGGGTTTTTTTTAACAGGCAAGAAAAATCATCATCTGAAACTTCATAAACAATGTTTTACCTTTCTCTTCATTTCAGATTTTATGGTTTGTACCATCACCAAATATTTGAAAATGTTCAGGTAAAGCTTTAGATTCTTTCTCTGGCATGAAATGAACCAAAACAAGTATTTAACTATGTGCAACAGTTTGAAAACATGCAAAATTATACAAACAGTGACAAACGTATTACAAACTCAACACAGAGAAGCACCAATGCTCCTGAGCTGCAGTAGTCACACATACATCTTTGGCCACATGCACATGATGTAATTTAATTCTCACCACCTCCTACTCCCTCCCTTTAAAATATATACTTCCATTTAGACAAATATATCACGATCTATGCAGTACATACGTGATCCCACCAACATTCACTGAAGTTTGGAAGCTGGTGTTCCAGACTGTACTCCAGAAACTCAAACATTACACTGATGATCATACACATCCACCAGTCTCGAATCATCAATGTCTATATAAAGGGAGGGAAAAAAAAAAAAAATCTTTCAAATATCCACAAGAGTTGCACAACATACTAAAAACCGTTACAAAAATGAATACTTGCACACCAGACTGCGTAGAACCAGACACCACTTACACTAATGCCGTTTAGAAACCTAAATAAAGGAGAACTCCATAAATACTGTAGAGGCACTGCTCAGATTTACAGTTTTGCAACAGTGTATGGAAAAATTATTACCTTTTTTTCCTAATTTTAAAACTGATCACATAAGGGATATGAGATTAACCCTTCTGGACTCTGAACACAGAGGACACACATGGTGTGCTTTATTTACTGGTTATTTCTACAGTTGAGTATCTTGTCTCCAGCATCCAGAAAAGGATCAGGAAACTCATGACCATCTTATTTTTATCATGTGATAGTCTAGTAAAGCCAAATGCTCACAGGCCTCTAAACTTATCAAGCATGCAGCACAATAGACAAGAAAGACACTGAAGAGTATGGATGATGACATTAATACCATTACATGAAAGAATAAAGGCAGGCAAGATGGGATACGGAAGGAAGAAAGTTAGTTAAATGAATGGAATTACTGGGTGCTCAACCACCATAGGTAGCATCATTCTAATACTGCCCAAAAAGGCTTTTCAGAGCCTGTTTAATGCAAACTTTAAAAGAAGTCACCTGCACTAAATCTCAGCCCTGACTATGCTGGGACACCTGAGTCTACCTTATACCAGCTAGCAGCTTGTCAGGGTGAGCACTGAAGAGCAGCATCTTCTTCCACATTCAGCATAAGGATTCAGCTGAGCTGCAGCCCTAGAACATACATATCATCCAGGCTTACTCTCAAAACAAGGGAAGAGATTTGTGGTAACATTTATTTCATATTTGTAAGTGGATAAGAGCACAGAGAGCCTGTACATGTGGTCTGCTGCCTGGGAACTCAACTGTGCATCAAATCCCCAGCAGGGTGCCTAGATGGAAGGTGGCAACCCCAAACGTACTAGTACCGATTCTGCAAAAGTAAATGTAGCTTGGTGTTGATCACCTCAACCAGAAGATGCAAAAATATGATAAACATTATCAAACATTAGTCTGACAACATGTGATCTAAATGACTCCAAAGCAAACAGGGAGGCCCACAATAAGTTTTGATGAATGAGGCACATTCATTCTCAATATTGCCATTCTGGTGCTTTGAGATAGATATAGCTTAAGAGTCTGTTACTCAAACCAGATTAAAAGAAAAAAAAAAAAAAGAAAAAAGGAAAAACCCAAACACATGCTCATCTCTATTTATGAAGACAACATACTCAACTTCCAGCTTTTTACAGAAAAAAACGTTAACTGACAAATAAGAAATATAGCAGCCAGTTTACTTCAAGGAAAGCTTGAAGCTTAGCAGCACAGAAGCAAACGCCTTGTGGAGCATGCTGGGCTCTTCAAATCAGACTGCAGGCTGACAAGACGACATACCATCTCAAGCATTTCTGCAGGAACAGTCTCTTTAATAAAAACTATGCTTCTTCCAGACCAAGACAGATAATAGTTTGATTGAGTAGACTGGCATATTGATTTCTATCCCATTCTAGTTCCTCAGGAATGTGTTACTACTCCCCTTATGTCTTGTTACCAGGGTCTCACTATTTTGGTGTTTTTTCCTCAGTATGACATTATTTGTAAAAATAAATACAGAATGTAACTGAAATGCTGGTCTGATATTTAAGTTTCTAATGTAATTCTCTTGGATGAAGAAGATCCAAGTTTCTCCAAATGTACAATTCTGTATACCAATAGAGCAAGCCACTGACAAGCTGATCTGAAGTTAAAGTCTCCCCATGCCTAGCATACTCATCTTTTGGTTAGGGGTGGGGAAACAGACCAAAACAAAACACTCATAGGAAGACATCTGCACTTTTGAAATGGAAAACAAAAACAACAGTTGTAGCTTACTTTTAAAACAGCCTGAGCCTTTTCAGTTTATTATTTATGGTGGTCTTCTAAGTTTAAAAAAAAAAATAAGGTATGCAAGGCAAAATAAAGTCAGCTAGTAAATTTGCTCAGGTTAAAAAACAGGCTAATATTTAGACCAAAGTAACCAGCAAAACATGTGTTGAATGTGTTCTGCCAGAGACAAGCACAACTGGAATTCCTTCCACAGTTGGTTGATACTGACTAGGAAAGTAAATGGGTAATGGTTTAACTCTTGTTAACAGTTTAAAATCCTGATTTAGATGCCACTGGGAAAAGCCCACCTTAGAATAGTAGTAGTATATCATCACACGTTTATGTCTGGGTAACAGTAGACTTTCACTGCCTTCTCTAAACACTCTTCCCCATACTGTCTACACTCATAGGTCATTCAAACATTTATCTTGCTACAGGAGTAAAGGTTTTTGCTTTTATTGATCTGACCTCAGAATGAATTATGGTGGAGGAGGGAGCTTGTCAATGTAATGTTACTTTGGAAAGAAATGAGGTGACCTAACATGGTCGGGGCAGGGGGGGAAGTGCCTTTCATGTATTACAAACACTTAGTCTAGTTCACAGATGACTGCCTAATACAATTGATCACGAAGACTGGCATCACTAAAACAGAAGTAGTCAAGCTTTAAAAGCAGAATAGCACTGTAACAGAAATGTTACAGAAGACCCATTCTTACTTTCAGGTACCAGCCAAAAAAGTGAGCAGGAACAAATCCATCCAGTTTGTCCTATAAAGCAAGAAAAGAGTGTAGGTCACTTTGCACTATAAACAATAACCCATTCTTAAGGCTTACTTTCCCCCCCCCAAGAAAAACGCAGCAATAAACTTCAGTTGTTTCACATATAAATACTAGATGCATTTTATGAATTTCTTTGTTCTCAAATACAGTGAACAAACAAGCTATCTTCAAAGCACAGCCACAATTTTAAGGCGCAGAAACTGGAATTAGGATCGTATTGATAAAGCAGAGACTACCTTTTTAATGCTAAATATCACGTTCCTTGCCTTCCAATGGGACAGAAGCAGAACACATTCAAGCCAGAGCAAGAACATGTATTTCTTCATCAGACCCCCATCTTGTATCTAGCAGAGCTTCTTAAATCTTATCAGTCCTGCCACCATAAATCCCTGGGCAAAGAGTGCCTTTCCTCCTTCTAGTTTTGGTGCAAAACTAGAAAAGGACAGCTGCAATTGCTCTCAGTGCCTGATGCACTGAAGACGCAAAGGATTCAGTACTCCTCACTACACAAGCACTAGCAGCTTCATGAAATCAGGGAGTTCTAAATAATCAGAATTCCTTTGCCCTTGAATTTCAAGTCTTCTGTTTGACAGCAAGAAACAATAACCTGACAGTTTCTGGTATTCAGAAAAGTGCAACTTAAGGGTTGCTTGGCAACATGCAACTTTTGAACTTTGTGCCTCAAGGTGCCTGTAAGTAGAAGGTTCTTTAAGCACACAAATAAACCCAGACTCCTAGGGGAAAAGGTTTACATCAATAATCTGAGAAACAAGGGTTGTTAAGCAGTTTACCCTCTCTCCTGGGCAATATAATTAGGATAGAGACACACATCTCCATCTGATCAGCAGGAAAGGTCAAGAGAAGAGAAATAAGGAAGCTGAAAGAGTCAGTCATGACCTGTTCTCTCATTCAAGACTCAGACAGACTCACGACTGCACTTTGAAGAGTTCAATTAAGCAATCTTTTACCAAAAAATAGTCAGACTCATTAGCAAGTAACTTTATTTGTTTCTTACCCAGACGTTGTGAAATGGATCAGTTTCATTGCCAGGATCATAAATAAGGCAGTTGCCACCATAATCTCTTTCTGGCAAAGGAACACCTAAATGTGGATCAATGTACTTCATAAACTGTCTGCCATCTTGGACAGTCTGCAAAAGGAACACAAACCCTATGTTTCACTCTTAGTAAGTATTAATGCACAGAAAAGTACAAAGATAATTCAGATCAACACTGTACCTTCAAATGGGTGGGGTTTTTTCAAATTTGTTGCAGAACAATTATTGAAATATATCCAGACCTCAAAGCACCACACAACATATACACCTGACTTTCCAGGCCTCTAGTGCTAAGTATTAAGGAAAAAAAAATTACTACGGAAAGAACTTAAGATTTCTTAAAGATGAAAATTGGAGATCCTTAACTCTGTTTCCTAAGCCACTCCTGTATGCCCCCTCCCTCCCAAAAGCTTAGCACTCGAACTGGCACACAATTCATCCTTCCCACTGACCCTTTTGCCCTTCCTCTCCTCTCTTCAAGCTTGGCAAGGGTAAAGAAAAAGCAGCCAGTAACTCAGGAAAGGCTCATTTAATGGCTACATCTGCTTTGGTGACCTTCTGGTTTCCTAGAACGGGAAAGATCCAGCAGCACTTTAAACATGCAGCTCTAACGAAACACAGTACATGCACACATCAGCAGATCGAGCACACCGATTAGGTGCGCTGTTAGCAGGATTAGTTGTGCATGTGTGCTCAGCTCACTTCAGCTACAGAAAGCCGAGAACTGCACTGCATTTCATGGCAGAAAAAAAATTAGTGCCACTCATTGAATAAACAGTCATTTCAAATAAGGTCCCACTAGCAGCACGGGTAATAAACTTGAAGCAAACAGCAAGGAAGAAATTGTCAAAATATTAATTATAAACAGTGACCAAAACTTGAACTAATTTACTAGTAACTCAGACACACATTTGCTGAATAAGTATTTCCCAATGAAATTGCTCACTGTTGTGGTCAATGTTTTACAACAGAAGCAATGTAACATCTATGACAGACTAGCAGACAGTAAAAGCAGGGCAAGGCCAACATTAGTTAATAGCAATAATAAAAAAAAATTATAGAATAACACCACTAAAGTCACATTAACTGCAAGACAAGCTTCAACTATGAGCGAGCTTGTATTTGCTTTTAGGGAAGTTTAGTCACTTACAGACTCAGCATAATTTTAACCTTATTTAAACCTGTGCAAAGTAATAATGTATTTTTAGTAAAGAGCTGAGCAACAGCTAGCAAGTGTCCTTAACAACTAAATGGCTGGTAACATAATATACCACCAGAGGAAAGCAACGCAATTCCAGGTTTGCTATTAGTATTCAGAACTACAACAGTACTATCAAATAAAAATGAAACATATTATTCAGTCTGACTGCAGCTAATCAGCAGTATCATTTACAAGGATGCCTGGAAAAAAAAACAGGGTGACAGGAAACAGTAGGAACATAAGAATAAATTGGAACTGAGTAAGTATTCCTCAGTGGTGAGGAATAACAACAAAAAAGGCAAGACAGACCTGTTCATGCCTGTGAAAGGGTCAGAACTTCACTCCCTCCAAGCAGGACAGGCAGCCTGAAAGAAACCCTAATGAGACATTAGGGCCCTGCATAAGGGTTTACACTGAACCCCCAAGTTACGTCAACGGGACAGAAACTCACATTGTTGTTTACTGATCTACTGCAAACACATTCCAGCTGCTGACTGAAACAATGAGACAAGCAAAAAAAAAAAAAAAAAAAGACAGTTTTGTGTTCTTAAGAGAGCTTGGCACTGACTTTTGGGGAGGCTCCAGGAAAGCCAAGCAGAACAAGAAATGCTGGAGCCAAAGGAAATCTTTGATTAGCTGGAAAGGGTGTGATCAATATTAAAAACTTGTTTGCAAAGCAAATGCCCAACTCCAACAGAAGACAGATGACAGATCCTGACACCTCTGAATTCCAGCCCCACTTCTTCCAAGCTCGCTTGGCCTCTAGAGGGAAAATGTTTTGTTTTTTTTTTTTTTTTAAACATGTTCCTCATCCTTCTCTCATCTAAAATGATTTTTTAAAACTACCTGATGAGTATGTGATGGTACTTGCACAACCCTTTTAAAATAGAGCACCAAATGTTACTAAGATGTCAGCAAGAAGGACCTATCTGAAAATGAACAACTGGGGACTCTAATTGGAATCTAAATCTGAAAAGTAGCCAGCTGTCTGACAGAACAGGACAGTTACCTCTCATGGTTTAGTACCTCTACGTTTGCTTTTGGTTTCAAATCATGCCGTTGCCTGAGGAGATAATTGCAATAACTGGACTGAGTAACTGAAGAAAGGATGAATCTCCTTCAAATTCTTGAGCTCGCTCTTGGCACTCAAACTTGATTTGCAGTGGTATAAGTATACATATAGGAGCACAGTGGCTTTGTTACTAGCATCAGGTTTACTGCTCTTGCTTATCTCAAAATATTTTACTTTAACTGCTGCATTTCTGAGAAGTCATAGAACTAATTGTAAAAGCCAGGGGAAAATTCTCAGTTTACTAAAGGACAAGAATATGGTAAAAAATAAGGTACTTTATTTGGAAGTACCAATAGCATGTCTTTCTAGAAAAAATATCATCCTCAGTTTGCTGCCACTACACAAAACTGTGTATGAAGTTTTGTGAATTTTTGGCAATAAACTGAAAAAAATGTTCAAAGCACCTATCATTCAAGGTAAAAAGTATTTCAAAAGATTGAACAAGATGAATTCACCCTACAACCTGTAGGATCTAAGAAATTAACAGCTGGTATGCAACTTCGGCAAGTCACAAAGTCCAGCAGAGCAGAGACTAAACATGAGAAGCATCAACTCCTGATTGTTTGATCTAAAGAAGAACTCTGACTTCTTACCGACTCATTTAAGAACACTTCACTGTGGTGTCTAACCTAGGCTGAGACTAACTGGAGGTTAGACAAGGTGAAATATTTTTGTAGTATCGTAATTTTTCCTCAACCTAGAAGTCTCATTAAATAGCACAATGATTCGATTTCATGAAATTGAAGAGCATCTCCTGTAGTCAGTGAGAATCCCAAAGAATACCATAAAGGAATTTATATCCACATTAAACTGGCATTTAGTAACTAGAGGTTTAAGTTACTTACCTGAAAGAGTATAAAGATGAGGAAGAGCTCATACACAACACTGACACACAGCCAAAACCTCCAGTAAGCTACAGGAACAAACAGGATGTTAGCAAGCTTTCAAGCAAAACGGCAGTCAATTATTCATTTACTGTAATGTAACTAAACACTTCAAGAAGAGATGCTCCCACCAACAAATTATAAAGCCCAGCATTCAAGAAAAGTGTTCACCATCCTTCCTAAAGTGTATAACCAGAAAGGCTCTTTAACTACCAGATGGGCTGCTATGTAAATTTGCCAAAATTGCTCAGGCCATGACTTGGATCTGTGAGGATGGACTAGGATCCATAAGAACGCTTCATCCCAATGAACTAAGTATTTAAGAATTAGAAGGAATGATACGTGCCACTTGCAATGCTTTCTAGCAGTCTTTGGAAGAGAACTATGTCCTTCTCGAACTAATCTAATTTCTGTCTCCAAGATCTCACATAACCAACTTTGGTTTTCCCAGCTCTATCATGGCTAACGTCCTTTGCCAACTTCTGCCTATGTACTGCTAAAACAGACAAGACTAAGAATGGCAGGAGGAACCACTGCTTTTACTTTTGTAAGCCCATCTTTTTACCCTGAAGACAAGGTTGTTTCCTCAAGGGGCAGAAAGCATTTCAAAACACCAAAGATATTTTCACTTTTACTAGGAATTAAATAAATTAAAAAAAAGTACCAAAGGTTTAGCAGGTGCTAGATGCAAGACCTATGAGATCATCTGAAACTCTTCATAATAAGAGAAATATCATGCAAAACTCAGCTACTTCAGAGTCTGCAGTTGTTTTTCACCCTCCCAAGATGTGCAATTATAGATCTTCTCACACTGAAGCAACACCTGAATCTAAAAGGTATACAAATTAAAGTATTTGTAAACTTCCAGCTCCACCATCGTCACCTCAGTTCTTCTGAAAGACTCAGTCCTCAGGTAATAGGCTATCTGACTGTCCTGGGTACAAGCCTTGTGGTCCATGGGCTGCATTCATGCCCCTAATTCATCCTACTCCACCCAGAGTCTGGTTTGGCCTCCATTCCGTAAGGTGATTTCTGGCCTCTGAAATCTCATCCAGCGTTTTTGTTAACTCCTATACAAGAGGAAGCAGGTTAATGCAGAGCCAGTATGTGTATGGAGTGCTCCAGCATTTTTTCCTAACCACATCCAAAAATTTATACAAGGTAATTCAGCAAAATTTGACTCATTCCAAGTGGATATTTAAATCTCTCAGCAACATCACATACTAATCACTCTGGAATGATTTGAATAGACTTTCCTTCAGGTGTTTCCTGTTTACACTTGTATAAAACAGAGCTCTTCTTCCATGGTTACATCTAGGTGATAGTTAGAATTGGATTGGGGCAAAGAGGAATCAAGACAGTCATTCATATGGTTGCGTGGAAACAGCAAGCTATTCCACCTGCATGAACATGGTTTGCCATGAAGTAAAAAAAACCCAAGAACCTTAAGGCCTATTTTGGGCATTTATTAACTCCAAGGCAACTTAGGTATGTTAATGCTTAAAAGTAGGACCATGATATAAATAATGCAAGAACTAAACAAACTCCAGGCTTGCAAACATACTTGTTTATCAGCTCAGAACCTGAAATCAACTAGCCATGGTGTTGCAGAGCTTGGTGGAGGTTTGACTCCTGAAACAAAAATACGTGTTGTCTTTGCCCCGCCCCCCCCGAAATTCCACATTTTTAAAAGACGTCTCTAACAGCCTGCTTCTGACACCATCATTAAAACAGATTGAAATGTGAGAAGGCGTGACCTTTTTCAGCAAAACTGCTAAATTAATTTAATAAAAAATGGCCTAGTTTACACTTTAAAAAAAAAAAAAAGGAAAACTAAGAGAGGCAGGTGCGGCCTGGGTAACAGGAAGTTCAGAGCTCTGTAACAGCTTTCACTGGAAATTTGGAACTTTTAAGATTTTTACTTAAAAGTCTACAAACATAATTGTCATTTCTTAATTATGCATTATGAAGTGTCTTCTTAGGGGTCAGTCATTAAAAAACCAAACAAACCTCTAAACACACATTATGAGGTGGTTTTGTCCCTTTGTCTCCTCGAGGGAAGGAAAAACAAAGTTCAGCCTACCTGCTCCTTGGTGAGGCAACAACTAGTGCCTCTTGTGCAGCTGTCCTTACACAAAAGTTGTAAAAACAGTTACTTGAGACTTCTGTCCTTCTCTGAGATTTGATTAACTTTCAAATCCACTGGCAAATTTCACTTGGAAGGACTGACCAGGAGTGTGCATAGACCTTCTTGTCTTTCTAGAATGCAGCTTAGGAAAAACAAACAAGCAAAAAAACCCTCCATTGGTCAAAGGATTATTTGGAAGAGAGGAACCTCTCCCCAAACCAGCACCACTGCACTGCTGAAAAATACTTTAGCCTTTTGAATGCGAGCCTGCAGGACAGAAATACAGTGGTGACTTTTTTAAAGCGATTAAAAAAAAACTTTTTTAAAGTGATTAAAATTTTAAAGTTTGATAAGGTGTTTTCTATCCTGTCCTATAATGGCTGCATACCTTGAAGAGTAAACATTATGTTCAAGCCAGAAGTAAGAATTAACCTTTCATTAACACACTTCTTCCACATGAACCAAGCATCGTTTCCTCCAACATCACCTTCAGACTAGGAGCCTTAAAAAAAACTGACTTTTTTCTGACCTATAAAGCCTTGTATGACAATTTTTACACTACTCACAGACATAAATGTGGCAGACTAGTTCTGAAACTGATATACATACAGTTCAGAAAGCAGAAAAATCTAAATCCTTATCTGAGCTTTTCTTCTCCTATATAGTAGGGTCCCGGCAATAGATGATCTGCAGCTGCTGATTATGCTCAGCAATACTGCACAATAAAAAAAAAAAAAATACAATCTGGTTATAATTTAGTGCACTTTCTCCCTGGCTGACATAAGTACCCAAGAGGTTTTGAAGACTACTTTATATCTGTACATGTACACCAGAAACAAGATATTTTCAAAGCTGTACAAACACTATGTTCTCTGTCTTCCTGGACTGGCCTCGGCTTTAGCTATAAAGTTATTTTTGGCATACCTCTAATATTTGTTTTCCTTAAATGCACTTGTCACCATGAACCTTCCTCAAATTAAGACTATCTTCCTGATTAAGTAGGCTTCAACTAATCATTTACATACCTGATAGTTTAGTGATTACTATGCTCAAACACTGAACTGTTGCCATTGTAGGGAGACTTGAAAACACAAGATGAAAACTTAACAAGAGGGCGCTGCCTGGCCGAGTGCACAACCAGCCACTTACTCTTATTTAGCAACAGAGGTTTGAGTTTGACCTATGCCACCTGAAAGGCTAAATGAGTAAAGAAAAAAAATTCCAAGGAAAGTAGACTTACATTGAGGGGGGAGACTAAAAGCAAAACTCGTTGCTTTAGCAAAACCAACAGTGAGTTGGCATACACGAGCTGTGTATAAATAAATTGGGTGGATAAACACAAGTAAAAAGAGCTATTTAAACAGAACAACATTAGGCACAAAACCCAGACAAAAATATAAAACATCTCTGAGCTGGTCATAAATAGGTACACACATACTGAATAATAGGGCTCCAAAAATCACTTGACAGAAGCAGGGCACAAAACCTAGCTACTTTTACGATACAGCTTGAAGAGTTCATGTAGCAGATCTGATGTGGCTGTATGTGATCGTAGTGACCTCACTGACCCAAAGGCTTCGTTCTGCCCTATAAATGGAAGCAGCACACACCAGCAGCCTGTGCTGCCAGTTCCTTTGAGATGAGATCTTTCTCCCGGAACAGCACCACAAAGCTAAGGTCAAAGACTTGATTGCCTGATGGGAACTTCCTAAAACGCCCCTCTAACTGGAGAGCTGACGCTGAATCTCATGGGGCTGCAATGCCAGGCTCTCTGCTATGCAAGAGCCTTCCCACAGGAGAAGTATGGAGAAAGACTGCCATTCTCCTTTCAACAGGCACCCAGATGTCTTGCTGTGACTGTATCTGCTACCAGAGCAAACTGCTATAGCCCTTGAAAACCACTCTTCAAAAATCATCCCATCAAACAAGATAGAGGAAAGGTGAAGTTAAGACAAAAGACATCATGAATACACTCAGTATTTGAAGTGACTGAATACATGGGAACTTCTTCAATCACCCTGTTCATGGACGATTTGATTCTGCTGAAAGATACTCAGCTTCAGTCCAGTAACTGCTATTTCCAAGACAGGAGCATACAGAGGTGGTAGATGTTGGCTTGAGTCTACACTACAAGTTTGCTGTAGAGATCTCTGACCTTTGGACTTTCCCCATCCAATTTGTATTACATTGTTCTAGGGAATACAAATTACTTCCATCCCAGACAAAACTACTGGATGTTCTAAAACTGAAAGCACCCAAACATCACTGGTGTCCTTAAAAGGAGTAATTTGTCTTATAGGAGGAACCAGAATTAACTGTAACAGAAAGGAAAGACTAAAACCTGCTATTTAATAAGACCTCAGAAATGCAAACTTCTGAATAAAACCTTAAGTTTGCAAAGGTGTGCTGTGGGCATTGCTCTAGAACATCTGCCTTGATTGAGGTTTTTAACATGTCTACTGCTTCTCATATAGAATAGCATTCCTAAACTTTAGGGTTTAAAGGTTAAATTTTTGGCATAAGAAATACTTATAGCTGTATTTGGCTGTAGGAGAGACTAATTCTTTCAGGAATATTATGTAAGCCTATATATATTCCCTTAATTATTTCTCAATGATTCACATCTAAAAATAGGCAAAAGATCAAAGCTATTAAAACATTTTCATACTTCATCTGATATAACACTATGTGGAAGAGGTTTTGTGTTGTGCTTTCAAATGCTTTCAAGACTTACAGTCTTAGAAAAGAAATCTTTAAAATCATAATCAAGGGCTTCTAATTTACCGGTTATTGTGGATAATGGACATACAGTAAAAGGAGCATAGTGCTCCAGCAACCAGATACATGGTCAGAAGTGCAGTCCCATTACAGAAAGAAGGAAAAAAAAAAAAGAAAAAAAAAAAA
>JANXJC010000021.1:30002040-30019476 GCA_027564655.1 Leptodon cayanensis
AACCAGATACATGTTCAGAATTGCAGTCCCATTACAGAAATAAGTAAAAAAAAAAAAGAAAAAAAAAAAAGAGAGAGAGATAAACAAGGGAAGTTAAGGTTTCAAGAATCTGGCAGTTCACACAAAGCTTTTACTAACAACAGGAAGCCAAAACAGGGAGACAAAAAAAAAAATCCTACGCTACATGCAGATTGAAAGCACAGAAGGATCGCTATGCTGTTTGCAGACTGGGAGGCTATGTGCTAAGTGTGCAGTGTTAATGAACCTATATTATTATTATTTAAAATTACCACTTACCTTCTCTACAAGTAACACAAATATTTACATTCACCATAAACCCCGCAATTTATCAGAAACATCTGAATGACTTAAGCAATGTAAATTACCTGGATGAGGTCTTGAAAATGGTCCATCTTTAGCTTGTGTAACTCCAAAACATAAGAAAACCAAAATACTGGCAACAATACCTCTGAAAGTGAAAGACAGAACAAACTGTTCATATTGCTTCAGCTTCCTACTGAAATTGTAATTTATATTCTTTGATGTAAAAAAATGTCTTGTCTTTGTTTCTTAACTACTAAACATGTCAATCATAAGTAGATGACTTTTGGAGATTATATTTCAGGGAAACAGGTATAAATTCCTATACTTTTAAGCGTGGTTTCATGACAGGTTGTCTCAAACGCCAGACTGTAGCCATCCGTCCTTCTCCCTTCCTCCTCAGTAACTGCATGCTTCCATTCCTTCCATTTTGCTGTCATTTACTAGTATCCGGCCAGCCAAGCAATGAGCCTGATCTAGCTGAGAACTCATCCAGCAAAAACAAAAGAGCAGTTCTTTGATCCACATGATGAGCCTTAGCCTGCAGCTGATCTTGAGATGCACAAGTCAAATGCTTTACTATGTCTCTGAGAAGCTTTCATGCCCACTTTGTCAGAAAGACACTTAAAATTTAGCAGCAAGAAAGCTCTCAAGTTAGAGACCTTCTCATTGCTCCAGTAAAATTTCAATGAAATTTAAAAATGAACTGTTGAACTTGTCACCACTGCAAAACATTTTCTTAGTCAACTAAAGACAAGAAGGAGCTCGTAAGACCAAACTGGCACTGGTCCTATTTCAAAAGTTAGAACTATAATATAGAGCCTAACAGAACGTAACAGAGACATGAAAGAAAAATAAGAAATATCAGACCATGAGCCCAAGTATACCAAAGACCCACAATGTCATCCTGAAACCCTAAGCCCAG
Organism: Leptodon cayanensis; assembly: GCA_027564655.1. Taxonomy (NCBI): domain Eukaryota; kingdom Metazoa; phylum Chordata; class Aves; order Accipitriformes; family Accipitridae; genus Leptodon; species Leptodon cayanensis. The sequence continues at coordinate 30,003,287 of JANXJC010000021.1, forward strand.
ACCTGGACAGTTTTGTCATCCTCAGCAAGGTAAGATCTAAATAAGGGCGGCCACAGTCCTGCCGTCTGCCTCCTTCCAGGAGGCAGAATTTTCTGCATTACCAGAATGAGATGGTGCAAGGACTGATCTGGCTGAAAACTAACCTAGGAAAAAAACAACTCCTATTCAGTTGGCTCAGCTCACCACTCTCCCAAGGAAGGAACAACGCAGTCCCCAGTTCAGGCTAAACCGTCAGCTTAAGCCAATGTGGAACAGAACCCTTAAGGGCAGCCAGAAGGCTCCAGGAAGGGATCCTTACTGATCAAACAGCAAACTAAGCAAGCAACATTCAAGATCCAGGATCTGAAACCCACTGATGTATGCTTTTCAATAAAGTTTTGTTTTGCAACTATAAGAAAAATGAGAAAATGCAAATACTCATGTGTGAAAGCCTGACCCTTGCCATCAGGAACACCACTCCTTCAGTATGCAGAACAGACCTCAAGAGACTGAGATGCGAGTTAGGTGGGTGATTAATTTCATTTAATTTCAAGGTACCTAAAATCAACTTAAAATTCTCCTGAGATTTTAAACACCTTCCATGCACAAAACGGCCTTTCTTTTTCAGGGTGCACCACTTGTTTTACATGAAGACAAGACCCCATGGTCTATACTTGGGCATGTTCCTTTAGTTTTAATGAATGAAACAGTATAATGCAACCCAAAAATGCTCTTTTTTCTACATCTGAACTCCCAATAGAACTTTCATGCTTTCTCATATTACCTGCTTAAGAGCTAGCTAAAGAGAAAGATAATTGAGAAATACCTCACTACACTATACTATAAGTATAGGCCATGTTTGCAGTAAATGATGCAACCCTTGATGGTAAATAAAATGGCTATGTTCGCAGGACCCACAGAAAATACCCAATAATTTTGCTTTTATTAAGGAAATGTTACATACAAGAAGCGATAGTAGACTATTCATGCTTTAAACATTTCAAAATCTCATTTCAAAATAAAAACCAAAAGGATTTATGAAAGCTATTTTGTGACATTTGCCTCTGAGTATAAAAAGTTTGTGCTTCCTGAAAATAAAAATGGGTTCTACTTAACAGATATACCTCAGTTATTTTATTTGCTTTATAACACTGGGAAGCACAACAGAATTAGCTACTGAATGAAACAGCTAATAAATAGTGCCATCATGATTTTCAAAGATGAAGATGCTAACAAAGTTTCAGCTGATCTCAAATAATGAGCATATTCTGCATTCTGAGTCACTAGTCTGTATTTGGAAATATCAGGACTACAAATTTACATTTACACAGAATAGTCTGCATTCTGTATCACGTAACAATGCACATCTCTTTGTTCACTATCATTATGCTCAGCCATGAACCAAGATGTCCAAGATCATTGTTTCAGGCCTTGTGAGGGTAATTTTCCCAAAGCTGGAGATGACCTGAATCTAAATCACCACAGGAACTTACAGTTATGTTCCTTTTTCTAAAATCTACTCTCAGCCAATCAGCAGCTGCAGCAGCTGTGCTGAAATAAGCTGGAGTTTCAGCTATGTTATTTTACTTCAAGTTCACCATGGGAAGTTTTGAAGAAAATAACAAATTTGCATAAAAACCATGTCAGCTCCATTATCTTTTTTTTTCGTGTGGTAAATAAATTTCTCCCCTTAACATCATCATACTGCCTCCTTATGAAGCTTTCAAAGCCTAACCAGCAGTTTAGCCTGCTGGCTTACCATGGCTTGAGGTAAGAACTTCTCTAGGATTTGGGGGGGGGGGGGGGTGGGTGTGGTTCTTCAAACTACCCCTGCAGGCAGCCTGGATGGATGGGGCTAACCTATCTTCCTGGGCTAATATATTTTCTTTAGCAGCAGATAGTAAAGTGTGCCTACAAAAATAATTTTAGCACTTAACCAAATAAGAAAGGGCAAACATGGCAACAGTTTCATTAGTGCAAACAAGCTATTGTTTGTGTCATTTTAAGAGTCGATTCAGAAACACAAGACAATGACGCTTGTCTGTGAGTATCTGTATATTGTCCTCTGTTCTAGGCTCTTAACAAGACAGCTCCCACTCCCTGTCCCTTCCCTGACTGTATCTACAGTAGCATGACTGGTACAATCCCCTCAGCCGTCACAAGCTGAAGCACTGGTAGACTGGCAGATGGAGGTCTAGCCTTCTTGTTACCTTGTTTTCTCTGTGGGTGTTCAGCAACAGGAGGTAGAGATCATCAACTTGTAAATACACATACACCTAGATTTGTTACCACGGCTGAGCAGTTATTGCCAAAAACTGGTGTAGAAAGGCATCTTAGAAGAGAGACTGTTTCATGGCTTGAAATTCAATGTACAACCCTGATGCATACAGGATTTTAAACCTGAATGTGTTTTTTATATGGACAAAATATTAACGTTTTTTCCTAAGAACGCCTACTCAGCATTCAAAGTATTTCGGAGATGTGGATTTCTTCCACTGCCATTGTATGCAAAGAAGGTTGCTGAATATTTATTTAGCTACCCTCAGAGCTGGAACTCAGTCCTGTCAGCTCCTCCTGGGTGCTTAATGGCAGGGAAGTTGACAGTTGTCAGACAGGATGGACTGTTTCAAGGCTGCTTTGAATGCTGTAGAAACTGTGTGAATAAAAAGTCTCATTGATCAGACAGGCTTTGGAGCACAACATCTCTTTGCCTAAGGAAGTAAATTTTCAACTGTCTCTGCAACAGAGGCAATCTGGTCACATATCACATGATCACATCAACATTTTTGTGTATGATCCTACTGAACTTTGACTAGATTTACACATAAAACATTTCTATAAATCTTATCTTAAAAAAAAAAAAATTCCTCCTTTAGTTGCCCTAACATGCTTGCAGGAAGAAAAATGGCACTCAAATGTCAGCATATAAACAGATGCAAATATAAATCTTTGCTATAGATACCACACCCCATTAACTCACAGGTTCATGTTCTAATTTGTTTTTTGTCCATCATTTCTCCTGATGACTTATTGCATGAATCCAGCCACTCACCCTGCCCTCAGCTGCTTCTGTAAGTGACTGGATGAAGCACTTTTATAGGGGAGAAGACAGGAGCCTCAGATGACTTCCTATTGCTTTAGCTAGTCCAGGAAACAGCAACAGCAGCTAGCACAGCAATTTGTATCTTTGCTTCAATTTAAACATAGAATCATTTAGGTTGGAAAAGACCTTTAAGATCATTGAGTCCAACCATTCTGCTCCAAGCACCTAATGCAGTTCACAGGCACTGTGACACCTCTCAGCAAGAGCTTAAGAACAAAGGAGGTTTAACTGTTTGCAAGCATGTATTTAGGCTTTGCACCTAAGCACCGAAACACTGCTCCACTGTCATTGTGCAGTAGTTGAAAATAAAAAAGCATGACAGCCAGAGACACTGCTCATTGGTAATAAAACTACTTCTGTTCGTTAAGCAGGCAAGTGTTCCCAGGAAATATTTGCACACAGTGACAGCTTCATGCAGGCCAAAATTTTTGATCAAAACACACAACAGCTCTATATTAAGGCTGAAAAAGATCTCAGGGTAGGATAAGGTATTTTAAGTTATGGAAGCAAAAATAAAAATCTGTGAAAACTGGGGATATGGATATACTTATGCATGTTGTGACCATCTTACTCCTGCTCTGAAATGCCTCTTTTTATTCAAATATAAAGAGCCACATAAAATTGGTCAGGAACGATGAGATATAAGAGAGCAGCAGGCACACAGATGCTAAAGAAGGTAGGAACAATGGCTGGGACATGGATTGAGCTGGAATCCTTCATGCTTAGTGGTGATAAACTTGGCATAGCACTTACCTCAAAGACCTCAGAAAAAGAGATTTAATTGGGATCAGACAGGAGTTCACTGAAAATTGACTCAGCATAAGGAGTGTGCTGAACAACACAGACACTTCCATCCGTTTTGTAAATCACGGCCAAGGCAACAGAGGTGAAGCTTAGGAAAAGCCAACAGGACTTATGCATTATGTCTGGATTGATCTTTAGCGTGGATGTAGAAATGATTTGACCAAATTAACTACTGTCTCAGACTTTGTCATGTAGCTTGAATGACTGTGGCAATAGCATAAGGGTGCAGCATGAGTGGAAACAGAGATGCATCCTTCAAAACCAATTAACTTAAACCAGTATTTGGAAGACCATATACAATTCTCAGGATGCTGCTTTTCAAGTATTTTTGCATCTAGATATTGCAGGCAGTATTCCACAAGCAGCGATACAGAAGTGATCAAAGAACATTCACTACTCATTGCCTGTTATGATGCTGTTACATTGATTTTAACAACTGGGCACACTCTTCCCTGCACTGAATATGCAGAAAGCAACTTCTATTTCATGAAAGAAAGGCTGGTCTGCTGTTTAATCTTCCCTGGTTTTGTTTTTATTAAAGCAGTAAAGCCTCTAATCTCAATAATAAGATATTCCACTGAGTCACCTTAGATGTGTATTACTCCCTAACGATGTGTCATCACTTCTCTTTCAGCTTTTCCCCTTCTTTATTTTTGAACTGCCATTCCAAAGAATGTCACGCCACCATCCGCTCCCCAGACTCGCTCGTTATAACTGGGAATAAAATGGCATTTGTTCACACCAAAGCCTCATAGAAATTTTCCCAGCTCCAGACAGGGCACTGTGTTCCAACTTGTTTCATGTCACCCACACACATAAAAACACAAACCCTCAACTCAGCACACAAATGTGTGTGAATTAAATTAGCTACATCTATCATGTAACTGACAGAATAACAACCAAGATCACCTCAGGAAACACCCTAATTCCCACATCTCCATGGCAATGAATACTATATCCTGAGTCACTTTAAAAAAATGTAAAAAAATAGGAAGAAACCCTTTAATAGCAAAGGGGGGGGGGGGGAGGAAGCATTATATTTAAGCAACCAGACTGGTAGAAAACAGAATTATTTTCACGCTTATAGCACGGATGCTTTGCAGTCTGTAAGCACAGCCTTCATTTTAAAATATACTTAGATTTTTAAAAGACCACTTTTCTTCCCCTTTTTTGTTCCCGACTGTATTTCTTTAAAAAGAAGAGAAATTCAACTACATTTAATCAGTTTAATTATGGTAGAAATGGACTACACATGTAAGACTCATCTCATTCTTATTTTCCAAGAGTTTCCCTTTGGGCTACAAGTTCTCATGTTAATTTTCAACAACAAATAATAATCTGTATTGAACTCCTGAACATAATTTTACAAAAAGCACTTAAGTCAGAAAAATTTAGTCACAGCTCACGTAACTTAGAAAGTTAGGTTATTTTAAGAAAAAGAGGCAGAATCATCACCAAAGAAATGCAGCCAGTACTTTGAGGCTTTAGAAAGAGTTTCGTATTTTGTTTTAAATCACACACACAGCAGCCACCAGGTATGACAGTGAGTGACACTAAACTGATTAGAAATTAAATTCAACGACCAGCATCAAAGGAGCTTATAGACTTATGCTTGGTTTTGTCACTTTCTAAGGGTTGGGGCATTTAAACAAGTTAATGCAAAGGTCATTTGAGGTAGCTTATCCGCAAGGTAAAAAGCATGTATGGTAACTTGTTCATACAGCTACCTTTTTCTAATATACACCTTATAGAAACACTTTCTCAAATATTTACCTCTTTGTATTATAGGCTGTATCTTGTGGTGTTTCTTCAAGCAAGGTTACGTAGCCCAGTGCACATGTGAGGATGAACAAGACTGTTAAGGTATGAGCTCTCCTAAAATTTAGAAGAGAGAAAATTGACATCAGAAAGCAGAAAAAGTTTCGTCTTCACCTGTCAATGAAGCCTTAGTAAGTTTAAATACATAGATAGCAGTCAATAATACTAAAGAAGTTCTACGTATTGTACGGCACAGAAAACAGAATTCACAGTGGCACTAAATTTAGTTATCAGTCTATTGTGCACTAGCATGCAACATAAGCCTACCACAAGAACAGGTCTTGCTCATTTTCCCCCCAGTGCTCTGAGTTAAGGAAAATTTGGACAAACACTTGCCAAGTGAACAACAACAACTTGAAAAAAATTAGCACCAACTGTGCTAACACTGAGATCTAAAAACCTCCAGATTTCTCTCCTCGTTTGTCAGGTATATACTTGATGGTGCTGCTGCACAGCTCTATTTCAAAGCCTATTAATAAAAACTGGAGCAGACTGAACAGACTCTTAAGACTAAACAGAAGGGCATTCACTCCAGACATGGCAATTACACATTACAAGAAAAACTAGTCATTAAAAAAACAAAACAAAACCAAAAAAAACCCTCTGAATGAAACCAGCTGCAATTGTAAGAATCAGGATGCTGCCTCTAGATGCCTTATTTCCAGTAACTCTTACAGTTTCATTCCACCTTTAGATTTGAAGAGCAGGTACAGACTGACAGCGAGAGGTTTGTGCCTGCAGAACTCTATGTGGCCACCTCTACACAGGGGGTTTCGGCTGGAACAACCGTGCCAGCAAAGCTCCACAGTAAAGCTTGGTGGTTGTTCTTCTACGCTGTTAAAATGTGTGACTTCGCTGGTGTAATATACTGGTGCAAGCAGAACATTGCTAGTGTATATGGAGTCACAAGTTCTCGCTTCCCCACCCATGAGAGTCCATTTGCTTATACTGATTCTGGTGTGAAACAAAAAAGAGCTAAGTACACACAGCCAGACCAGGGAGTTAAGAAGAGAATTTACTGCAGCTAGTTGATATGCACACACATACACCTACTGATTATGACATACATAATATTCTTACATTGCATTGTCTGCATTTTTTTATTTAAAGTTGAAAATTCCTTTCCTAATGAGAAGCCATTTATTGTTTTCAGTGGAAAACTTATCTGACTGCAGCTCAGAAGCATGTGAAGTCTGGCCATTTAAGATCAAATCAAAGACACAAGTTCTGTTTTAGAGGACAACACAACATCTCTTAATACAAATGATTAAAATAACACAGGTATAAAGCATAAAGCTTAGAGAACAGAAAAAACATGAATTAAAATGACTGTACGTGACAAGTATTTGTACATAGTGGTTCTTTTTACATTTTCTTTTCATATTATATTGTAATAGAAGCTAGCATTACATTTCCATTTTATGCCAAAAGACCAAAGTTTGTATATATTCAAGTTGTACAGTGCATGATAAACTGGAGATCACCAATCAGATTTCTGAGAAGTCCACTGACTTACCTTTAAACATCAAACCCAGTAACCTACTTAAAATTGCTCTGAAAGTTAAGGTAAGCGTTATTTTGAACTACAATTTCATCCTAATTCAAAACACAGCCACTTCTCACAGCATCCTTTTAATCCCACTGGGAAGCACATGCAATACCTCATAAGCAGATGCAATCCTCTTCTGTCACTGCTAAAAAGGTGTTCAGCATTTAACACTATCCTTCCTTGCAGTCCAGAGGACACAGACTAACCAGCTCCAGCGGGGGGGGCGGGGAAGGACCCACAAGTATTTTCAAAATTTGCAAGGAAGCAACATGTGAAAAAAAATACCCAAAGGCTTTGCAGCAGCAAGCTTCCTGCCCAACAGATGCATTTTCCCTTTGACTTGCCACCCAGGATGCCAAATAACAGGTGATTCAGACATCACATACTTAACATTCATTTAACAGACACATGACTGGGTGCCGATTTTGTAACCTACAGTAGTTTAAAAAAACCAAATACAGTCCTCTCAAAGGAGGCAGTACAGCAGGGGACTGAATTAAATGCTCTAATTCACTTAAATCAGACCATGGCCTTGTTTGCTGCATTTATAGATGTATATAATTAATACAAAAACAACCTGTATTTTGATCATAGAAAAAGGTTATGTTAACTGCAAGGCTATGCATTATATTTTATGCCTTGTTTTATTGCTTACTTTTTTGAAACTAACATCTAAGAGGCTACTAAAATAAATCTAGAAATGCTGTCTTCGATCTTACCATTTCGTCATCTGAACACCTATATGAAGTCAATCATTTTTTCAATGCACTGAGTGTCATGTAAATTGCCAAGACAACAGTTACTAGCATGTCCTCATTTAGATAAATCCATCTAGAAACTCACCAATGGTCTAGTTTCATTTATCCCTGTGGGGAGTTTGTAGCAAAGTGAAGGGTCAGTGTTTGAGAGCTACATGCACCCTGCTTTCGGTTTATTTTTGGTGCCACAACCATCAACTTGAATTTCAACGAGCTCCCCTGTTTAATGAGAAACAAGAGGCTATATATCTCATCATTACCCTTTCAGCTCAGTTTTCATTTCTAACTGAAGCCAGATTCTCTTGCAGCAAGTTTTCAGGATGGTTAGTCATGTAAACGTATTTTCAGTCTAGCATGAAATCCAGGAACCAGGATGAAAGACTTTATAGACTGGTTTGTCTTCTGGAAAGAGCAAGTTGGCAGCTCTAACCAGAAAATTGCAAGTAGCAACAAAGTGATGTGCAGCAGTTACAACAAAATGTGAAGCAGTTACAGTAGCCAGAAAAATAAACGGCATACAGAAGAACTTGTATGAGTCACGTCAATCTGGATGAATTAAACTGCATAAAGAGGGATTATTTTAGTCTCCACATACACTTTAAAATAACACAGCAAGAGGAAGACAACATAACTAAGAACATCCCCAGCAAGGTAAGCATTACAGGAATTATGCAGAAAGGCTTATGTTCTCCTAGTCTGAAGTCTGTGGAGATTGAAAAGAGCTAAGCTAAGCAGACCAGGTATCTTCCCCTTGGAGTCATACAGGAGTTCAGGCAATACACCAGAAGCAAGGGGGTACAGACTACAGCCAGTTCTAAGAGGTTTTATGTCAAAAATTCTGAGAAAGTAGTGCCTAAAAGTATATGCATACAAAATATGTAAGACCAGGAAGGTCAAAGAGAATTCACAACAAATCCCAAACTACTAAAAAGCTGGAACATTAAGTAGCTTATTTTTCTGTCTTTCTGTACCTTACATCTAGCTCTTTCCCCATTTAAACACTCGGGCATTTAAGTGAAATAATTCAAGTTCTGTTTTTATAAAAATACTTGCCCTGCTAACTTAGTTAAACACCAAGTGAGGATAATTTAGGCAGTCCAACAGGCAGCATCAGTCACTACACCTCTCCTGCGCTGCAGTTTACAAAGAAATGAGGGCTTTTCCAGTGCATGGGATTAAGTTTGATTCTAACTTCTGTTCTTCATGGTAATTCATTCTTCTGACACATTTAGAAACTATAGGTTTTTCAAGGAAATTACTATCAGATCTTTTATTTTTCCAAATAAAGTCTATGAGAAAAAAGAGCTAAGGAAATTTTTAAAGTATCTCTTTTCTGGGGAGATTCAGAGAGATCAGTTCCCTGGATGGAAAGGAGGCAGTAATACCCCGGCAGAGCTGGCAGTGGATGACCTCATTCAATCTCCTGTACAAACTAAAATCAGCTTAAGTGAATAGGACCACACCCTTATTATCCATTGCTTTGCATTAGTGTTCTTGTTTGTCATAAATGATGCAATAACTACATTAAAAACAATAACAATCATTGAGAACAGCATGCAGAGGATTTATTTATTAATTTTTTTGTCACTTCTCTAAGTGAAACAAAATTCCAAGGAACAGCCAGTATGGTTTGCCTCTTTGGTTTAAAAAGTTGTATTAATAGCTACTGCTAGAGAAAGAATCTGTCAACAAAAACAACTAGTCCCATCTTAGCCTATCATCAACTTTTTCACAAAGAAATTATTTTTTTTCTTTACTCCAAATAATGGTAAAGTCATAAAAGCATTTCTGAAAGAGCTTTTAAAAGATGAACGAATGTCAAAGCTCTCTACCCTCGATATACCAACGCATCATCTGACACATGCTGGGAATTCTAAAGAAAATATGACAAATAGACAGTACAACAAATCTGCTACTTCAACAGCAGTATAGTGTTTAAGTTACTATGAAGAATAAGATACAGGAAAATACAATAAAAATTAATAACAATTTAAAACTGACCAATATTTTGACATTCAAAATCAAAATTGTAATTAACAGGGAAACAATGCAGTTTGGATGTAGAGAAGTTTTTGAAACCTTCAAGAAAAATTCAACCTTGGTCATAATCTTGATAATACATCCAAAATTAGAGACATGAAACCGAGACATTCATGTTGCACAGGGCCAAAGCAAGCGGTCAGGCCTCAACATTTCATAAATAAGAGGTTAACTGCCAGTTTGTGACATGAGATCTCTCTCATCCACCCAGATCACAAAAAAATAATCAGTGGCAGCCAAAGCAAAGTATGTACTTTGTACATGACGCTGCCTGAAAGCTCCAAGCCTCTACATCTGTAATGCAACAGAAACACGGCTGTTGGTTTCAAGCTGTAGGCTGCATTTTAAAATCTGTTTAAACTCTCGGAGATAATAAAAAAGTACCTATTCTTAGACCAGTAACAAGTCTTCAGTACATCTATAAAGGTACACAACGCTGATTAAATTTCTGTATGTACTTGTGACACTCCAAAATAGTAACATTGATTTTCCTTGCCATAAATTGGTGCCTCTCATAGAACGATCACTCAGTAAGAGAAGTACAATAACACATACCTTCACAGAGAAACTAAAACAATGGATTAAAAAGCAAAGCTTCAGCAGATTAGTCGTTCCCTTTGAAGGAGAAGAGAGGAAAGACAAAGTTTCCATTCCTCAGTTCTAGAGAGTTCACAAGTTAATCAAAGTTCGCAAAATGATCTGTTTTAAATATTAAACATTTTTATACATTTAAACCTATTGAAATCTTTGTTTCAGGTTTTAGTTTAAAACAGTTCCACAGAGACAGCATGACTTTGCACTACAGATAACACACACTTTAAGCAGTTTTTTTTTAAAAAAAGGCAATAATCAGGAACAAGAAGAAGGTGCCCTTATGCCAGATTTAACTGCATAAAAGCACAGAGCTAATTCTTCAGGCTGATGATTTGTTTCGTAAACTGCTGCAGAATTCAAGTCATATGACAACACTCTGATGAGCCAGAGTTCAAATACCAGCATGGAAGAAGCTGTCTGCAGAGAGCTCCTACCATCCCAGTGTGCGCTCACAAACACGAACTCTTTCTGTGCACAGGGTACACCATTACAAGGAAAGTGACTTCCCCAGGGTGAAACTAATCCTGCACACTCTTGGCATACTGAGCCTTTGATTTCACCAGATACTGAAAACTCACTTGTATCGCTTGTGGTAGCGGGGGGCCTGCCTTTGCACTCCCCCCTGAAAAGCACCCCTAGGAACCCCAGGCTGACTCTCACCACGTTTTCCCCCATTCTCCTTAAAACTTCTGCAGCATGTTTACAAAAAAGAAACTGATACAGAGAATTAACACTAGTGTAAAGCCCAGCTGGGGCATTAAACTCTCACAGGGTCTCTGCACAAAGATACTTCTTCTACACTTCTAGTTTACTTGAAGGAACCATGCAATCCCTTCCTTTCAGGAAAGGGTAACAACATTCTAATAATGCAGTTCTCAGGAGACAGCTACCCTCATCCTTGACAAGAGCTAATAAGCCCAGCGGACTAACGTGGCTTAGCCGGATTGCACAACTGCCTCCTGGATGTTCTAGCAACCGGACACTACCAGGGCATACCTAAACACTAAAAAAGCACAGGCTGGGTGACACATCAGTAGCCTGATGCAAGATTTCTCTGCTCAAGTTAAGCAACATGCTTAAACTCGGTCAATTCTGACCAGGTAGAGAATCAGAAGAGCGGATTCAGCAAATACAGAACCTCACCATGGCCCAGTTTAAAGTGGCAAGCTTTTATGGTATGGAAAAAAAAAAAATCCAGCAAATGTTAAAGTTTCCAACAAGCTTGAGGAACGTTGCCTTGGAAGTGCTGCAGCCAACCCTCACAAGAGGGTATGAAAAAAGCTCCTGCCAATTTGCAGATCATCTCCCTAATCTCTCTTTCAGATAAATCATCATCTCTTCCTCCAGACAGCCTTTTAGAAAATCTCACCCTACTGTAAAGTTAGTTTTTTAGAGGTAAGAACAAAGTGCAAGGAGTGGCCAAGTAGTACTTTGTTTTGAATACCAATCCCGTGTTTCCAAAAATGGCTGGTTTGCACACATGTATCCTCATTTCCAAAGAAATATCCCTGTGCTGGCCAACAGGAAGGATTTCTCACAATACTGGCCAAAACAAGAGAAACATCCAGGCACAGGCATCTACAGGCTACCTTTTCCTTAGCTGCAATTTCTATCCTTTCTGCACCAAACAGGCTGAATTAATTCCTACAAAAGCTGTATTAGCCCATGGAGTCTTCTACCTACCATTTCCCTCTTTTTTTTTTTTCCCCTTCTTTTCCTTTTTTTTCCTTTTTCTTTTTTAAACTTCCTGAGCTCCACAGATCTCTGCTGCCACACTATGACCTTAGTAACTAACATCACATCCACATGATGGCAATATAGAATTATTTAGTGCGAGAGACAAAAACACATCAATAACCAACAGAGGACATTAGAGCTAATTAGATTCAAATTAAAGTAAGGCTTAGTAAAAGCAATTAACCCATAGAGTCACAATGCAATGTGGTGGCAAAGATCTATCTGGCACCTCCCAACATCTTCAAATCAAGACTGGAAGCTTTCCAGGAAGATATGCTTTGGTTAAATACAAGCTATGAAATATATACAGAAATCAGGGGTAACACAGAAATTTTAGGAGAAAAATCATAGATGATATTTAACTAGATGATCCCAAACTGGTAATCCAAGACTGGGCTGGGCTGGCATGAAAACGCTCAACACCACACCACCTTCTGCTGCCTTTCACTGGCTGCGAGGAGGGGGAGAAACATTTCCTCTTCTCTTTAAAAAAGTTTCTGCACACCTCCACATTCTCATTTATTTTATTTAGTGGAGATAAATCAATCTACTATTTCACTGAGCTTTTTTGCTCCCTCACAGAAAGACACACAGCTCCTCTTTTTCCAGCTTCAAGTATCTTTAGGCATCTGTCACAGTTACTGCTCACAGGTGACAAAACCCCCGCTTCTATTGGATTCACCTTTTCTCACACAGAACAAAGTCCCACTAGCAAAAACCTGTAAGACACATCAGCACCCACTCTGCCGCAGGTTACAGAAACAAAGCCACAGAGGTGTTGTAGAAAGCTCTATGTGGGGATATTTAAACAAACAAACCAACCCAGTGGTTCTTCCATGCTAGCTCAGTAAAAATATCAGATCTACTGTGCTTCACACCATACAAAAAAATAAAAGTCAAAATCTCAGCTACAAAGAAGTCCTTTGTTTGTATTCAGAAAGCTAATTCTGTAAGCAGATGGGCAAGAAACAATCAAAGGTACTGGAAATAACAGTGAACATGTTTGCCTAGAACAGCGGCTTGCCAGGCAGCCCTGGTATTTCTAGCTCTCTGCTAGTAGCAATAGATGTTTTGAAATTAGTTTAGGGATAAAAGATACAGAGACCGCCAACCTGTTTCATGAAGCTTCTTCCCATTTCCTTTCCTTGACATTTCCCAATGACAAAAAGAGCTGTCAAGGTACTGACTGAGGAGGTTTCCCACAACGTAATTAACATATAGTATTTTCCAGTTTCAAGTTAAGACTGAATAAGAATAGAATTATTATACAGCAGGTTACTTGTTTTTCAAAGTTTTAGAAAGATTTGAAAAGAGCAGGCAAACAGCTAGAAAGTACCACCTTTCCAAAGGATTGCATTTATAGCAGTAAAATTAACTTTGCAAATTGAACTACTTCTAGAATGATTTCTGACTGCATCTGCAAGTCCCAAATTCTTGAATTTTTCCAAACCCGGCACGCCACGTGGGTAACCTTATCCCCTAGCTTCTGAACTTCAAAGAGAAAAAGGAACTTTCCATATAGGCAAAGACAGAGAGCACCCACTCTTGAAACTTCCATTTTCTGTGACCACCTCCATAACACACAGCACAAGAAGAGTACCAAGGGTCACAGAAAGAAAATAATTTCTCTGTATAATCGTTATTCTCGGCCACTGTAAGAACTGAGTCATTACCAAAGGATACACTGACACACTCAACGCTGTCATGCACAGGGCAAAAGTAACAGTCGGAAAAACCTTGAAACTTACAAGCGTTTAAACTCCTGGCTGCCAGCACAAGTGACATACACTACTAGGGAAAATAAAATAAACAGGTAAGTTAAGGAACAATTCAACACCACACTTGTCTGCACTGCCCTCCTGGAAGGGACTAGCCAACACAAGGGAAAATCCTTGAAGAACAGTGGCACATTGGGACTTCCAAAGGAATAATTCACATGGACAAATTAACTGCAGCTACAGCCTTTATTTTAAGATGAAAATCCTGTACGGGTGGCAGACTGCATGCTGGCCGCACACCCCCACAACAGGAAAAAGGTGCAGCGAGGTGAGATTATACAATGAAAACAGCAATAAGTGGTTTTAAGGCATCACAAAACACTTGGCAAGAGTCACCTTAACTAGATAGTAAGAAAATGTCAGTTTTACCCATTTTCCATTTATAAGATGGCACTACTCTGCAGATCTCGGCAGGATCCAGTTATTCAGTCACTCAGCCTACATGTGGCAACACTAAGGTGCTCTCCAAGAAAGGTCCTCTTGCCCTCAAGGTGACGATGTCCCTCAGCTACACTCACATATGTCAGGCTTCTGCAGAGACCACTCTGCGATCCTGCAGCATCTAAGTGTTTCTTTGCAGTCTGCACTGACAGAAATATCACCTAGAATCAGCGGCTTCATCAAGATCAACACCCTCCACTCTGCTGCTGCCCAGATTGGCAGGGTGAGCGCCAAGCGCCCTCCCCCTCCTACTCCTTAATGTCAAACTCGAGCCAAATCATATCGCCCTCAGCTCATATTCCAAGCAAGGGACTTCAATGTCAGCTTGGTTTCCTTAATCAAAAAGGATGTGCATTTAACATGCACAGAAAAACTATGGATGTACGCACATGTGTGCTGAAGCAGATTTCTAAAACAACCCCAGCAAAGATGGGATTTAGAAGCGCTTTTCTAGAAACGCATCCCTTCCTGCGAGGGCTGAATTTAAAAAAAACTGATTTGCCCCATTGGCCTAACACAGGCAGTCACAGTTTTCTGCACTGATTTTTCAGACCGAACGTGCCACAAAACCATACAAAATACCTGACCAGCAGAACTTAAGCATAACAGCTTTAGCCTTCTAGCAGGATTACAGGAAACAACACGGTGAGAAGACCTCTTCCAAGGCTGAGGGAGGGGGAAGAAGTAGGTTAGAGCTGATAAAACAACCGGAGTCAAGCATGAAAGCTTGCCCACAGTCGGTGGGCTCCCCAAGTGCCAGCACCCACCTCCAAAGCGCTCACCTGGCGAGACCAGCCCTCCCGGTTAGCTGTGAGGCACTGCTCGCTAATGACCGGGACTGAGAAAGGAGATGCCGCTGCCAGAAGTCAGTCCCGAACCACTGTTAAATTGCCGGGAAGCAATAATTGGTAGTACCACAGTATCAGGAAGAACATCTGGAGACACAGCCTACGGCTCCTCAGTTTTATCACCGGCGCCTGTCGCAGTCGCAACGCAAACTGCCGATAACGCGCGGTAACTTTTCATTTCTGCTCCCGGAGCCGCCAGCCCGAGAACCCGTTTCCTCAGCGACTCCGCACAGCCCCGCGGAGCCGCGCTGCCTGCACTGACAAGCCGCGCATCTCGCCACGGGCGACGGAAGAATCAAAGGCCGCCGGCGGAACCCCCGCAAGAGCGAGGAGCGAGCGGGGGGAGCTGAGGGGAACCGGGAACCGCAGCTCGCTGCGGAGGCCTGCTCGCCACAGCGAGCCGGTGGGACGGCGGGGCCGGTCGGGAAGGGGCCCTGTCCGGGCCTCGGCGTGAGGGGGCGGCTCTCACCAGAAGAAGGTGTTGGTACCGTCGTCGTAGACCTCGGACTCGGTGCTGCGGCGCAGGCCGGGGCCGTCCCTCTCGGCGCCGGGAGGCGGCGGAGCCCGCTCTACCGCCGCGGCGGACGTTCCGCCGTTGGGCTGCGGGGACTGCTCCTCCAGGGCGGCCTTGCCCAGGGCCCCGCCGTGGCCCCGCCGCTCCCCGCGCCTCATGGCGGCACCGGCCGCGCAACGGCCGCGCACGCGGGGAGGGCGGGCGGGCGGGGGGTAGGTAAGAGGGTG
>JANXJC010000021.1:30019576-30099107 GCA_027564655.1 Leptodon cayanensis
GGCGGGGCGGGGCACGCCCCCGACGCGACCCCACGTAGGCGCGGAGCCCGGCGCAAGCGCAGAGCGCTCCCAAGGAAAGGGCGGGGGGGGGGCGAGCAGGGCGTCTCCCGTTGCCGTGGCAACCGCCCGGTGCCGCCGCCGTTGCGGGGCGGGTGCGCGCGAGGTGCCGCCCCGCCGCCGCCCGCCTCAGCCGCCCCTCAGCGGCGGGAGCCCCCGCGTTCCTCCCCCTCGATGGCCGGAGTGCCGTGGCCTGTCCAGCTCCCTCACTGAGGGGACGCGGCCTCCTCCCTCAGGGGTCTCTGCCCCGCCATGACAGAGCCACGTCTTCCTGCGGCCTCTCCACAGCCGCCGCGGAGGAGCGCCTCCTGGGGCTGCGAGAGGTAAAACGCGAGGCTGAAGCGCGGGAGGAAGAGGACCCGCAGCATCGCTGCTCCCCGCAGGGCTGCGGCGTCGCCCCCTCGTTGGTGCCTGCTGCCCGGGGCCCAGGACGGGGCGGCTGAGGGGGCAGATGCATTAACACACTTCCAGACCGGTTCGGCTCAATGTCCTCACAGCCCAAGGTCCAGCAGTCCCCGAGCCGGAGGTTCAAGTAGCGTTTTGATAACATAAAAACAACGCTGCAGGACGGGAGAAGGGAAGCATGGCCAATTGAAAGCGCACCAGGAATTTAGGTGTGTTGACTCTGACATTTAAGGTGACTGTTTCAGCCTGGCCCAGGAGGAAGCGTCCCCAACGCTGTCAAGAGCTCCCACGTGATCTTTGGTGAATGGGCCTTCAGCTTGTGAAACCTGGAGATACCTTTGTTGGAGGTGGCAGGCATCAGGAAAAAAAAAAAAGAGGAGAATGCTGTTTTCTCTTTCCAGGAAAATACGAAGGAGGGGGGGAAAAATGAATAAAGAAAACAGTCCTTTCAGCTCTGACAGGACAGTGTTATGCTATGACTACATAAACTTGGCATTTGCAAACTGTGGCAGTATTGTAAAAATATTTGATGCTAAAATTCTGTATCTTTTGGCAAAAGTAACCAAAGAATGCTAATTAAAGAAAATTGCTTAATTCTATACACAGCCACTGGAATTACCGAGGGGCAAGTGCTCTTTGCCAGAGTGTTGTGCAGCTTTCAATTACACCAGATTGTACTTTCCGGCTAGTCCCATCCCTGATGCCGTGGCTGTCCCAGCTCCCGCTTCCTTTTATGATGAAACATTAACCATCTGACCACTTTCGCATTTGCAAAAATGTGAGAGTGTTTTGCTGGCAGAGGTTTTTGTTTCCCCACTGAGGGGTCTGGCCAGGGCTGCAGCCACCTGCTCTCTTCAGGTGCACACTGGAGAGACAAGTGCAAATGGAGGGTGTTGTGTGCTCCTGTGCCCTCAGGCCTGCTGTATTCTTAGAATTCCTCAAATCACCCCTCGCAGGATCTCTTACCTGCAGCAGGGCTTTCCAAATTATTCTTTGAAATCAACACCAGGTCAGGCTCTTCAGCCACAACAAATCCAAACATGATACAGTGCTGCCGGCCTGCAGGCAGGGAGACCTTTCTTTCTGGCAAGACGCTGGAGCCATCCTGACAAGGCAGGAAGCACCAGAGGATGCTATAGGGAGAAAAGAGAAAGCCCTGCAGGAGCAGAGAAACGAAAACCGAGGAAGAAATTAAAGATTTACGTGGCTGCAAATAAACGAGCTGGCCGCATGATGGCAGCAACCAGCTGGGCTAGGAACAGGGAGTGTGCGGTTTAGTGGCCGCCCAGGCTCTGGCAGCAGAAGTTACCCTAAACCACCAGTTCCCAACTATTAACGCCATTTGTGTTTGAAAGCAGCTTTGCTGTGTTGGCAAAGCCACGCTTCTTCTTGTTTTCTCTCTCAATTAGTAAAGGCAGTTTAAGTTGTATAGTCGCCACATCTGAGCGAGAAGGATTAAACCAAAGATTCCCTGAGAAGGTGGAATACCCCTGCCCTTTGAGAAAAAAAAAACCCCACAGTTCTGTAGATACATAAGGACACTTCTGACTGGTGCATAACCCCCTATCAACCTGAAACACTCTCTCCTGGCCACCCCACTATATTTTATGAGACCTGGGGACACTTAGCTTGTTTCAAGAGATGCCACCTCCCACTGTAAAAGCAAAGGCTGAGGTCGCACAGCTTTCTGTCATAGTGGGGAGCATCCACCACACCTCATGAAGGAAATGTGAATAAACTCTTTTGGGTGTCCCCTTCCTCCCACCTTATAGCCATGACATGTGCAAAACATCAAAGGAAAAACAAAAGATACTCACAGGGCAGCTTGATGATTCGGCTTTCTGCAGTCATGGCAAGCACCGAGTCAGGTCCTGGTCTCCTGGTCGCTCATGGCCTCTCATCTGCCTGTGTCTATTGACGTGCCCATCACTGTTACTTTGGGCCTTCAGGACAGGTAGGAATTCTCCAACGGAGGGAAACACTGATACCTTGTGAATGACGTGTCGAGGAGAGTCCAGTGGAGCTTCTTCAGCAGGCTGAATGGTGTCAGTACGTGAAAGCGGTCCCTGAGGTCTCAGAGCCTCTTGCACTAGCAGGTGGCAGCACAAAAAGCCTTTCCTCATGCTTGGAAAGGAGATTTACCTTCCTAAGCACCCCACTTTGAACAGGAGGTTGGACTAGAGACCTCCAGGGGCTCCTTCCAACAGCGATTCTGTGTTCCCATGAGTTCCAGGGTGAAGCCAAGTCTCCCAGTACTTTTACGCAGAGCAGTACCACATCGCACAGCCAGAGAAAGGCTACACCACTCTGCCATCACCTCCAGAGCCAGCTGTGGGCTAGCCTCTCTGCAGCACACTGGCTGTTCCTCTGCCTGCCTTAGTCTTAAATTTCAAAACAACTTTTGGCCAAGAAAGTGGAAATTTTCCCAACCAGAACCATTCCTGCTGAACTATCCCCAAAGCACAGTTGGTGGTGCTGGATGACAGCAGCTTGAGTGTTCAGAGCCAACATATTCTTCTTGCCAGATTCTCGGTTTCTGGCCAGCTTGCTCATTAGCGCTGTTTTCTAACAGGATTTTTACTGGCTGCTGAGAAACATAGACATTACAATCAATCTTAAAGCCTAACAGGTTCAACAAGTATTAATCAGGCTTCATACGCTGGTTCAGCATCACTGGCTTCTGTTTGAAGCTTGTCTTCCCTCTCCTTTTCCAATAGCAGATAGGATTCAAGCCTTACATTAATTTTCTCCAGCGAGTTTCATTTAGCAGTTTTTCCCAGACACTTCTATCTGCTTTTGACAGATGCCTTCAAAATGAAGACAGACAATAAAAGTCCTAAATTTTTTTCTTTTTTTATTTTCCCCACCCATTTTTTGCCACTCATTACACAAACTGAATTGCAATTTCTTGTAGTAGCTAAGATACCTCTAGTGCTGGGCTCTCATATGAAGCTGAGCAGACAGCTACTATGTTTCTTGGAGCAACCACATACCTGGGCAGGATGAAGAACCTCTGTTTCAAATCAGTTCATGAGTGACATAAAGGTGGTTCAGGGAAACACAGCCCCGCTAAACAGAAAGTTGCAGTTTGGTACTGAAAAACATCTAAACAACCTCTTCTGAAGGATCTTTCTTCTTTCCTCTCCTTCTAGCCAGATACACAGGAAGGCAGTACCCTTTAAACTCCTGAAAAAAAAAAAAAATCCAAGACCCTGGGAATTGAAAAGAGCAAATAAATATTTTAGCACCATCCTAAATTAGGGATGCTTGCATGCAGGATAGCCTTTGCACGCTCAGAAGAAGAACTGCCTGTCAAAAAACATCATTGTCAGGTGGGGTGCAGACAGGCATCCTTTATCTAGCTGGAGTGGTTTCATCCATGAAAGCCTTCAGTGGTTTGTTACCACTTCTAAGGCGGAAACTATACCATTTCCACATCCAGCCAGGATTAACAGGTCAAGGGAGTGCTCCTAGAGAGCTTCGATGCCAACTCGCTCTGTCGGGTCAAACCACTGCCCAAAAGTGGTTGGAGTCTATCGGGCTGATGTGACAGCACAGTGGATTAGCATGGGAACACCTGACCGGCCCCAGCAGCAATAAATAGTGGAGGGTGATAATATCTTAAATAATTCTGGCTGCTTACAAAGGGTTTATGCGGTTGCAATACCTCAGCACATGCACAACGCTTCACGTCTGTCGTGGTTTAACCCCAGCCAGGAACTAAGCACCACGCAGCCACTCACTCACTTCGCCTGCACCCAGTGGGATGGGGGACAGAATCGGAAACAAAGTAAAACTCGTGGGCTGAGATAAAGACAGTTTAATGGACAGAAAGGAAGAAAATAATAATAGTTATAATGATAGTAATAAAATGACAATATTAATAAAAGGATTGGAATATACAAAACAAGTGCTGCACAATGCAATTGCTCACCACTTGCTGATCAATGCCCGGTTAGTTCCCGAGCAGTGATCCCCCCCGCCGCAAGCCAACTCCCCCCAGTTTATACACTGGACATGACATCACATGGCATGGGATACCTCTTTGGCCCGTTTGGGTCAGCTGCCCTGGCTGTGTCCCCTCCCAACTTCTTGTGCCCCTCCAGCCTCCTTGCTGGCTGGGCACGAGAAGCTGAAAAATCCTTGACTTGGTATAAACATTACTTAGCGACTACTGAAAACATCAGTGTGTTATCCACATTCTTCTCGTAGTGAATCCAAAACATAACACTATACCAGCTACTAGAAAGAAAATTAACTCTCCCAGCCAAAACCAGGACAATGTCTTAAGCAGATTTTTCACCAATGGACTGGAAGGTACATCATCTCCCTCCCTGATTTTAGTTTTTCATGCCGCCATCCTCAGCATCAGTCCTCCAAGAGCAATAAATGCTGAGACGGTGCATTGCAGGATGGTTGCCTGGGAAGGAAAGCACTGAAAGAGGAACATCATCAATTTGGTCACCTGCCCTGCTGCAAAAAGAGCTAAATCTTGCCTAGGCAAAGCCAAACTCCTCCCAAACAGAAGCAGCAGCGCACCATCTCCTCTGAGTGTCATGAGATATGCTTCGGGGGTCGGAAACCTTGGACAAAGCCAATCTGCAGGCACAGACTCACCTTCCCCGCTGGCTAGTAAAGCCCATGAGTTTTCGGGACTGCTGCTGGATGCCCGCATTCAGTTAGCTGGCCTATTTGGAGAGCAAAGTCCTCACAGTCCTACTCGGCAAAGTTTGCAGGAGGAAGAAAGAGACGTGCAGGTGGAGTGACGTGGCTGTCCCACTTACACGTAACCCCATTTCCGTTTAACCCAGCAGTGCTCACATTGCAAAGGTCTTCAGTCTTCTGTCAGGAGATGTGGAAAGCACCATCGATCCTATCTTACAAGGCTTCACTCTCTCTCCAGGTAAACACACACACGTTCTCCCACACCCATGGAGAGCTGCTGGTGATAAAGACAGTTTTCCCCTCCTGGCCAGGCCCACAGATTGCCTCTGGGAGACTAAAGGTCTGCCCACTCCTTCCCCTGCTCTGCTTTTCATTTCACACACAGCAGGAAATTTGGAAGACAAGTTTTGTTTTGTTTTGTTTTTTTTCCCCTCTTCTTTTTTTTTTTTTTCCTATTTTTTTAAATTTGCAGGTCTGATTCTGAGTCTGTTCAAGGCACTTGGCAAAGTCACAGAGTGATGTTGGCTTGACCGGGAACAACACTCTGGAAATGCTGGCTGCCTTTCCTGCCAGGATGCAGCCAGATCACCCCCCAGGACTTACTTTATTTAAGAGCAACACACAGCAATGCTGTTAAGAGAGCCCAAGGGAATCCAGACCAGTTATTGGCCCTTCTGCTGTACTCAGGAAAGGCAGCTCTTCTTACCTTGGAAACTAAAGCAACAAAAAAACCCAGAAAACAGATATAAGGAGAGCTGTCAGACCAGGCTTACACATAACAACCTTTTCACTCATGCTTTTTATTAAAAGAGAGCTATACCCTGCTCCAAGCTATAGCTCCAGATGGATCAAGCCTTTACGAACAAAAAAAGTGCTCAGTGATTTGGTTACGATTTTCAGTGGGCCACAGCCCAGCTTCCCAACACAAATGCCATCAGGAAAGCCAAGGCTGAAGCAACTGTACTCTAGTAAATAATCTAGTACTCTAGTAAATCTGTCTACTCAGAAGTGACAAGATTTTAAGGAGCAGGGAGGCAGGAGGGCTCTGTGGTTTGAAGGAACATTCAGAGCACACTTTGATGCTTTCCTCTTCAGCCAGGAGGGAGGGGATACTTGTTCTTAAGGACTGTAAAACACTTACAGATGTTCCCGTAATCATTGACACCAAACCCTGATGCCCCTCATGCAACGGGACTATTACATAAAGGGAAAAAAAGCACGCCACTTCCAGTGCTGTTTTTGCCAGCCAGTGAGGCATGAAGAAAGGATTTCTTGGTCTCTGTTCAGTCCTTCCAGGAAGCCAGATTTTTCTCTGAGGTTCACAGAAAGGTTTCTGAAGGCCACATTGGGAAACCAAAGTGGTGAAGAGCAAACCAGGCCACTGTCCAAGACAGGGAGGAAGAGGGCTGCGTTCAAGTGGAAAAAACTGTGGAACAGTCTCCTCACTTACCTGGAAGCTCATGCTTTCCCTGTTTTCCTTGTCCTGGCTGTTAACAGACTCACCCTTGGTCCCATGCCATCCGTTCTCTAAAGCTTGTGCTGTTCCCATCCCCTACCTCTCACACGCAGTCTCTTCTGTGGAGCCCAGACTTCACCCTGAGAATCAGGCAGGTCATGCACAGCTCAGCTTTATTTTCTCCTTTTAGGTTTAATGTTTTTTTCCCGCCTTGTAAGAAAAAGTTTTACGCTTTCTAGACCTTTTACTAATACCTCCTTCCTCCTTTTGGCTCATTTGTGACAGCTCTTTGGGGATGTTCACATCCTTCCTCCTTTTGGCCCCTGTTTGTGACACCTCTCTGGGGATGTTCACAGAATACGGCAAGCAGCATTGGCACCGAGAGGGGCAGAGGAGGAAGACAGGGGTGGCAGAGCACTGGGGTTGGCAAGAGGAACTCGGCACGGTTACCTGCCGGCTCTGCTGGGCGGTACTGGGCTTGCCACTCCTTGGAGCAAGGGTGAAGGGCAGCTTTCTCACCTCCTCCTTGCTATCTGCCCACTGCCAGGCAGAGGCAGCTCCCTCCCACGAGAGTCCCACACGGAAGTCAAGTCACTGCTCCCTTCACATGAGACCTCAGGCGAAGGAGCTGGGGAAGGAAACCGCGCTCTGCGAGAAACCACAGGAGCCTCGCAGCTTGTCCCGCCTGCGGCCTCAGCTTCACCGTCTGCCCGACGGACAGCTCCTCAGAGATCTGCCCGAAGGAGCAAAAAGGCAGAGGGGGAAAGAGGAAGGCTCTCCACTCCACCATGCAGGTAGGAAACAGAAACTGCTCAGCTTTTTCCAAGAGGCTGCTTTTCAGCACCTCTGAGCCACCTGTAGCTTGGAAACGTGGGACACACTAAGCTCCAATCTCGACCCCTCATGTGCTTTCAGCCTTTGAAGTACTCAAAAAGTACTACAAAACTCCTGTTCCTCTTTCCAGCGAGCAACCTCATTCCTCCCACGAATGTGCGACGGGGAAAGTGGCGTGCCGCTGGCTCTGCCGTTTCCTGCAGCCGGGGAGCGAGGCAGAGCTGAGCCTTGGGCTGCTCCCCGAGGTGCAGCGAGGTCACGCAGGGCCCCACACGTTGGTACCAGAGTTCAGAGGTGCCAGAGCACGGGTCAGAGAAGGATGGGCTGGACTGAGACCAGATCTTCAGCTTATATAAACCCAGGGAAAGGCACTGCGTACAGCAGCGGACGTGACAGCCCCAGATGCTTCAGGAGCACCTGAAATAAAGCAAGGGGAGATGGGGAGCTGTGAAGTTTAGTTTCTCTAGCTTGAAAGAAAAGATGCGGTTTTCTTTTATTCAAAAAGCCAGGCAAACTCTCTAAGATTGAGGCAGCTAGTAAATGTACAGGCATACCATCTGCCTGTTCAATTAAAGATCGTCAAATTTCTTAGGAAACTATGAGGTAAGGTGGAAGTGCTGTAAGGGAAGCGTTTATAAGAAACATCCCTGAGATAAGAGCAATTTGATCATCTCAGTGTGGGTGACGGGAACCACCCAAACCCCCACCAATCCACAGTTAGAAAGGAAAGAAAGGATGCCAGATCCTATCCAGGTCCTTTGCCTGAGTTACTCACACAGGTGACTACACCCTCAGCCCAGGGGTGCCTGTTACCATCTCTCTGGAGGATCCAGCCACCTCATGCAGGGCAGCGGGTTACCTGGCCTGCGACAAGGGGACAAGGACCCACTGATACAGCTGTAGAGAAACCGGGCACACTTCGGGGCACGCCAACCCTTTTTAACATTGAAATTCCTGCTTCTCGCTGTGCCAGTTACTTCTACACCTTTGCACAGCGCACCTCCAACCCTGCTCCAACCACCAGGCAGGAAAGAGTGAAACAGGCACCGTCCTCCTTGATAGCAGGGATTAGAGTCCAGGTTTTATACAACCACTTCAGAGCAGCGGTGGCCTTGCCTACATGTGGGGCCAATCTGACTGTCTTGTGCTGCCAGAGCAAAGCAGCCATAATCAGACAGTGTCGTCAGTCCCCCGGGACAAAAAAAAAAAAAAAAAAAAAGAAGGTGTGGGAGTACTACTGATCTGAAGTCCCTGCCTTCTGCAGCTGTCCCTGTGTACAAGCCACATCTGGCCCCAAAAGCAGGCTGGGCTTCTGCACAACAGTCCAAGCAGCCAAGGCTTACAGCAGCCACTGTAATGAATTAAACCTGCTGAAATGCTGCTCTTCCATCATCACAGGTTTGCAAATCCCCCTCTGTAGCTGAATGCAATTTTTATCTGTTAACTCTCCGGAAGTGGGTAGCGGGAATTGCCTGTGCTAATCTGCAAATAATTTGCAAATTCCTCCCCCTTTTTCAGTCCTACGCAGAAGCACTCACGGTGCCTGCAGAGCGGGTACCAGGTGGTAAATTACACTGCTATGGGAACACAGAGAAAAGCCAGACCCCGCTATCATTACACCCTTATTGCCTAGAGAGCCATACCAATTCTTAGGGCTTGACTGGAAAATTAGAAAGCAACAAGTCCCTCCTGGGATTAAAATCAGTGCTTGCTATTTCAGGAACATGGAGAAGCAGGGACAGGCTCTGGCTGCATCAGATCTGAAAGACCAGCAATATTATGAGTGGGAGTGCTGGTGGAGGAAGGATGCTCTGCTGAAGCTCTGCAGGCTCAGCCTCAACGCTCTCCTCGTGGGGAAGGCCCTGAGGCACAGGCAGGGGCTGGTAGCACCATCAGGGATCAGGGGGTAAGGCTTCCAATACTCCAGCTGCCCAGCCTGGCTACACAGACCAAGCCCCATGGCTGGATACGTCCCATTTGTGAGCCTTCCTTTGTAGTCCCATCAGCCTCTTCCCCAGGAAATGGATGTGCTAGTGAGGATGCTCTGACTCCTGAGCAGGGGGCATGCCTGCAGACAGCAGAGGTGGGAACCACCTCAAAACAGAAGCTGCGATGCTAGCAGGTCCATTCACCTCGTCCTGAGCTCTGTTGGGGTCAACACCAGCAGCACGGCTGTGTCAAGGTGCTGACCCTAGTGGCATCTAGGAACACCTTGAAAGCCCGCTGTCCGCAAAGGGTGGTTTCCCTTCCACATTGCAGGGATCAGCGATAGAGCTGGAAGACTGGCAGCCCCAGCAGGCAATCTTTGCAGGATGAGGCTGGTGCGCACACAGGCTGAGAGAAACCAGCCAGGCAGGAATGAGACAATGCGACCTGCAGAGAGGGGGTGCCAGACTAGATCTGTGCCAGCACCAGAGCATCAGCAATGGGGCAGAGCCCCCATGAGACTCCTATACCCTCCCCTGTGCCCAGAGAGGGGCTCTCGGCCAGGGACGGGGAGAGCTGCCACGCCAGCTATGCACTTACCCACCTGGGGAGACCAACCTGAGCCAAAACCCAATTCTCCCACCCCAAAGCCTGCTTAGAACTTTGGCAGACCAGATGACAGCACCATAAAGCCCCTCTGCGTCCTGACCTAAATTGGGGTACCTTTTAGCAGTGAGAAGTTCCGGTTCTTATTGCAACAGCACCTCTGGGGGAAAATATCCCTCTTCTCAAGCCTTCTCACTTTGGCTTTCTGTTGCTCAGTCTCCTCATGGCTCTTTTCTTTGGGTGAAGCCAGGGCCTTGGCTCCATGTGAGAAAGCATTTGGCAGAGCATTTCAGCCCTGTCCTCATCCCGGTCTCTTCTGCTCCCATGGCCTCATTCTTCAGTGGAAGCTTGGGATCCAGATCTTACATCAGGGCATGGTTGCACCACCACTGCTCTGCTCCCAAGATTACAGCTGGATGAACTTGTCTGGCTGGCCACTGTTTCAGGTCACAACATCTTTGGTGGCAATACTGACTGACGATATCCCCATCCCCTGGCAGCTCCTTTCCGCTTCTGTGCTGTGTCACTGTGCCCTCAGGAACAGCAGCACAATTCTTTGTGGGGCTGCACCATGAGTCACATCAGAGAACTGCAAAAAAAAACCCCAAAATGCTGTTTTTAAGTCAGGATCCATTCCCTGCCCCTGTCACAGCATGGCCTGCAGAGCATATCTTTAATAAATTCATTGCATTTACTGAGATGTGAAGCCTGGCATGCTCTTGTCAATCCATTGAAAGGCTGGTTGGACTAATCCCTTCTTGCCTAAGAGGGAACTGTGGCTGCAAAACCAAGCTGAGATCACATCAGGGAAGCCAAGCATAGAGGACAGGGACAAAGTGGTTTGAAGCTGATGCGCCCCAGTTCTGGGCACCCACCAGGTCCAGGCCACCCAAGGGTGCTCGCTGCAGCATCCTTTCACAGAGGGACACCGCAGGCTGGAAATCACACTGGGCAGAGGGCAGCTGCTGCCACAGGGCCACCCTCTTTGCTTCATGCACCACCAGAGCTGCACCACTTGGGTGTCTGAGCGTAATTAGGCTTAAATAGTGAAGGTGAGCAGCTGCAGTTGCCCCTGCGCACCATCTCCCTTCGGAGCTGGTAGCACACGGGAGGGAACCAGGCAGAAGCCAAGTGTCAGCAGCTCATCTTCCCCTCTCTGTCCCTTGGCCACAGACTGAGGCATCTGAGGTGTTTTCCAAGAACTCATTTTTCACCTGCTTTGCTGCAGTCCGCAGGGTTGTGCAAGCCTCCAATTGCCTGTGCCTGACTCTCCCTTCACTGGAATTCAAAACTACTTTCCCCACCCTTGCCAAAAATCTAACAGTGCCCTATCTGAAAGGCACAACTAAATAGGGGAAAAGGTTGATTGAAGATTGTAAAAACCACTGTAGCATGGAGGGATAGTTGAGTGTTGATGCTCATCCAGTACAAATGTCAGGGCATTAGGTGAAACAAGACAAAGTGAAGTCCAGAACAGAGGGAGGGGTTTTTTTCCCTCCTTCCTGGCTCCCTTGTGACCCCAGGGTGCCATAAATTTTGGGCATTACATGAGTTCATTCAAGACAAGGCTGCACATACTCACAGAGCAGCATTCCCTCCAGGATCCCTAAACACAAAGCCATATTTGGCTCAGGAAGACCTCGAACTGGAGAGCAGTAGTGTATGGGAGAAGGTTTCAGACAAGTCTGCTTGTACCCTCCTCCCTGGGCATCCCTTCGTGGCTGCTGGGAGAGGAAAACTGGGCCAGGTGGATCACGATCTTATGTTGTAATGCAATTTTATCTACATGGGCTCTGTCTTTTTTGATGTACTGCAAGTACAACCAGTGACACACCCTAGAGCACCTAAACGCTGGGCAGGTTTCTGTGTACCACAAGCAGAGCGCTGCTCACCTGCACTCACCACCCGGAGCAGGGCAGCTTGATCCCAATGCCCCCAGGAGGTTCTGATCCAGGGCATTGCAATGACATCCAAACATTTGCAGGGAAAGCTTTGCTCTGTGACCAGACATGGGATCTCCCAGGGAGCTCGCTGAAGCCTTCGCTGGTTTTCTCTTCCGCAGGATGAAATTCTGTTGACTCCCTGGAGGGATTTTCCTGTCGAAGACACAGACCCATTTGCCCCCCCGGTAAGCTTTGCTCCCTCTGCACTCACAGCAAGTTCAGCACAGCTCAAAGAGGGGAGTGGGGCAGTGTCAGGGCAGCTGCTGCCTCAGTTTCCCCATCCCCATTCTCCTGCTCACTCCCAGTTCCCAGGGACCCTTTACACAGTCGTGATGAAGGTCCAGATCTCCGAGAGGCTGGAGCCGAGAGGGAGAGCTCTCAGCTTGCCAGTCCCATAAATTCCCTGGTGTTTTCTGTGAGCAGGATGAAGAGAAGTGGGATTTCGTCCTGGTAAGCAACATCCATGAAGTGGGCAGCGAGAAGGAGATCAAGAGGAAGAAGTTCCTGGATGAGCTGAGCAAGAAGGGGTTTGCCATCAAGGTGAGGTGCTGTAGGAGGAAAAGGCAGTGGATACTTGGCTATCTTGTGGTACCCAGGATCCAAGCATGGTTTGGGCTCCTGCATCCCAGGAGATCGGAGAGACCTGAACCATTGAGCTGATCACCATATCAGTGTTGGAAAATAAACTTGCTCAACCAGGGGAGACCCCAGCCCCAGGACTCACACAGCCCCAGGCCTTTGCAGCTCTGCCCCTTTCCCTGCCCTTCTGGCTCTGCCAGCATTGTTCTAACAGCCCTTCTCTTCCACCCACCAGAAAATTGAGGAACAGAAGCTATTTTATGGAGTCCGTGCCCCAAAACACATCTTCCGGAAATATCAGTGGCTCTTGAGGAACCCCGACAGCAGGCTGCAAAACTTTGATGTCCATCATGACATACCAGTGACCACCAGGTGGGTGCTGAGCCGGGCTACTGACTTCCAGCATCTTGCACTCCCCTTTCTCCACACCAGCATCCATTTTCCAGCTCAGCTCACAGTTGCCTCAGGCTTTTCATTTTCCACAGAAGGCCACCTCCACCTACCATGTGCAAAGTTGCCAGCTTCTCACTGTCCACAGCCAGCTCCCTATTTCTCCCCCCCTTCCTTCTCCCTTCCCTTCCCTGTTTTCCAGGGCCACACAACACAAGTCTGTATCCCCAGAGCAGCCTTTAACCACAGTTTCTCCTTGCTCAGGATACGGATCGTGAACTTCATCCTGCAGAACACAATGACGCCCGACCTCGGTAAGGGAATGGGGCCAGCAGGGGTGATGCTCAGCCTGGGTCTGCAGTAAGGCTCTTGCCCCATGGCAGGCACAGGCATCTCCAGCTGCCTCACCACCCCAGGGACGATGCAGAGGGAAGGAGAAAGCCAGGGTGCAGAACAGACAAGTACCTTTGCTGCAGCATCCAGAGGCTGGGAGATTGGGACTGCAGGAACCAGCAACAGCCCTCTATTCCCTCTCCCCAAACCCCTGACCTCAGCTGCCCACCACTGCTCTCCTGTGTCCCCAGAAGAGCTCATTCCTCTCTGACACCCCAGGACGAGCAGAGCAGCACAGGGTGCTGGCTTTCTAGCCATCTCTAAGGACCTGCCTACCTGGCTTGCTCCCAGAGCCAGCCACAACGCAGCCTGCGGCAGCCCGGCAGAGTAGCACAACCACAAGGATTAGTGCTGATCCCTTTTGAATAGTTCAGCCTCTTCCAGGCATTTCTTTTTCTTTTTACCCCCCCTCAAAGGCTCCAGAAAAGGTTTGGGGTGATTCTGCCTGGCAGGGAAAACACAGGGGCAAGAGCAAAGCTTTGTCTCACTAATCCTCTCCATTCTGCTCTGCTACCAGAGAAGTTGGATGACCTGATAAAGAAGAAGGTCTTTGAGGCAACATTTCCCCTGCACGAGGTGAGGCCGAGCACACAGGTGCCTGGGAGGAAAAGCCACGAGAGGTAGAGGAGCAAGACTGGGTGGGGGAAGATCTTTGGGTAACTGGGGCTGCATCCTGACACCAGCCTGGGAGCTGGGCTGGGGATTAAGGTTGCCCTAACATTCCTGTGTCTGACCAATGTCTCTGCTCTCCAGAAAGAAGAAGTAAGGGAATTCCTAAAGGAGAAATGGGTTCACTGGAGAGATATATTTTGCCAACAGCGGATTGAGAAGATCAGGTAACGCGGGCAGAAAAGGCACGGCAGATCCTTCTAACCAAGAGGTCCCACCTGAAATCCAGACAGCTTTATGCCCTTTGCCAGGGTCCTGTGTTTTCTTTTAAATCATTAGTTTGAACCTGGCTCTTCTTGCACGTATTGGGCTTTTTCTGAAGCCTGCAAAGTTCTTAGCCTAAGGGGTATCCCTGTGGCGCTAAGCTCCATCTGCTAATTTTGCAGTACGAAACAACCCCCGCATCAGCACGATTTTTAATTAGACTGTTTCATTTTCAACCACGCGTTCCCATGTTCAAAAGGAAGGCAAGATGGGAACAGAGCATCAGTACAGCACATCCAGCCTGAGGCAGAACTTAGGGCATTAAAGACAACAAGGGGCTCCTATAACCACATTAAAACTCAGGGAAGAGCACAGCTCTTATTTTAAAAGGGGAAGAAAACTAACTCTCCATGGTCAGGGAAAGGAGGGCAAAAAGAACTACTTCATAAAGTTGTCAGTGGGCTCTGTTAGGGAGCCGAAATGTTAAAATGGAGACATGTTCTCCTTCCTTAAATGTTTACTACAGTTCACAAGTCTAGCAGAGGCACTAGGGACTCTTGATGCCTCCATGGTGCACAAGGTCAGACAACTCATTATTTCTAAGGCCAATGCATCATGACTTGTTGCTATCATGGAAAGATTTAGGGGCCGAGTATGAAATTGGGGCAGGGGAAGCAGGGAGTTTTGGGTTTTTTGTTTGTTTTAAACAAAGGTCAGGGAGCACATCACCACCCTTGACTGCTGGTAGAAAGTTAATTCCTCTGGAACATAGGAGCGGAGGCAAGTCCATCAGTCAGTAGTTACCATCATTTCTTACCTGTGCCTCCAACCCTCTTCCCCACACTAGAAAAACTGGGATACTGCCACCATAAGAATGAGACATGAAAGTATTGCAGAGAGATAGCTGAGCCCGGAAGAAATTGCTCTGGTTTGAGAAACATTGCACTCTGCAGCCCCCTCATCATCTTCAGGCCCAGCATTTCTAAAACTGTTCTGTAGGCACTGATTGCAGCTTGATCTCTCAGCCGTTCCCACCCTTCTTACCTGGCACACGGTCAATCTGACCACATGCAGCCATCTCCCCTTGAGTTAGACCCTCTGGGCTCCCTGCATGGAAAGGCAGAAACAGCGCTTGTGGGACCGTGCCCACTTCATATGGAAGCGGGCATCAGCAAAAGTGGCTCTCCCTGTGGCATATTAACCAAGGGGGGAAGGAAAAAAAAAAAAGGGAAGGAAAAAAAAAAGAAATAAAACCTCACTCCTTAGTTTGCATCACTCACCAGGTTGACTGAGAATAGGAGAAGCTTCTCACAGGTTTCTCTAAACCTCTGCAGGACGGCGTGCCCTGCACCATGCGGTGTAGACCAAGGCAGCCCCCACAACGGCCTCGTGTTGCTCTCCATCCTGCGTTCACCTCTCAGCCGGAGCTGTGCTCTCAGCACGTTTTTGCTGTGCAGCTCCACAGTGATGTCCACAATGCACTTCAATGCATTCCCATGCAGTCAGAGCACAAGGAGACCCAGCTGTCTCTCCTTGCGCATGTTGCTGCTGAAATCCCCTGGGAAATGCTGCACGCTTCTGGTTCCTCCAGCTCTTCTACTCAGTTGAGCTGACCCTCCCAATCCCAGCAAAATCCCCAGACATGCAGACAGCACTGCCCCTCCTGCACCTGATATCCTTTTGGGAGCGGAAGAGCATTTTCTAGCGTCCCCTAACAATGTGGTCTCTTCCAGTTGCCACAAACCACATCTCACCTTTCCTTCTAGGTGCTATTTTGGTGAGAAGGTGGCCTTGTACTTTGCCTGGCTGGGCTGGTACACCTACCTGCTGGGAATCGCTGCAGTGGCTGGACTGGTGGTCTTTGTGGCTGGGATTACTGTTTTCAATTCCAGCCAGGTGAGGTAAGGCAGTTGGGAATGCCAAACGCGCATCCCGTTCACAAGCCTTTGCTATGCATGCAGCTTTGAGCCACTGTTATTCCCCTTTGCTTCCCTCTACACCTTTCTCTCTAGCAAGGAGATCTGTGAAGCCAGTAACACCATCATGTGCCCGCTCTGCGACCAGAAGTGCCCATTCTGGCTCCTCTCTGACACCTGCACCTACGCCAGGGTAGGTAGCCCCGTTCCCAAGACAGGCTCAATGCAAAGGATGGGGAAACACTCCCAGCTTGTGCTGTTCCCACACCACTAGAAAGAAAATCCACCCCAGCAAACTGGCTACAACACACAGGAAACCTCCGCTAACATCTATAATAAGGAGGAGGTATAGCCAGATCACAGTCTCCATCACCACCAGGGAAGAGTTTACCACTAACAAGTCCCAGTGTCCATCCCCTTCCTGCATTTTGCCCTCCTGGAGCACCCTGACCCGTCTCAGGGGGGACCGGGGTGGCAAGAGGACTGCTGAGCACAGAGGCTTCTCCCCAGACCCGCCACAGCCCCTGCACCCCACTGCTCCCATCACACTCTTCCTTGATCTTCTCCAGGTCACTCACATGATTGACAACGAGGGGACAGTTTTGTTTGCCATGTTCATGGCGATCTGGGGTAGGTGTCAATGTCTTGGTGCCAAGCACACACAGCTTGGAAAAGGGATCAGCCCACTGTGGCTTAGGGGGAGCATAGGTGGAGGAAAATGGGACACCAACACAGCTTCACCATTCAGGAGCTTTTTAGTCCTTATCTCCTCTTCTTCCAGGACCATCAGCTCCCCTTCCAGACAAGGCAAGGAACAAAATCACCCCAGAAATTTCTTTCAGCTCCCCAAACACTCCTTATCTGTCCTGCCTGAAAGCTTTTACTCCTTCACCCATCCTCCTGCAAAGCACCCAACAGCCTCTCTAGCCGGGCTTTTCTGGTACCAGCCTGTAAGTGGTGGCAGCTGCAGGAAGGAGGGACCACCTGATCTCTCATTAACCTTCCCAGTTTGCTGCTGTGGAATAAGCACAGCAGACCACTGGGCCATGAGCTGATATGATCCCATCACCATATTAGCTACACATCTCATTTGGCTTTACTACAGCCCTTTTGGCTACAAATACCACCGCAGGGGTGGGCTGGGCGTTTCACCTGCAAGACCATGGTCTGAGCAGGTCACAGACATGGTCTTGTGTGTCACTATGGGCTGGTTTACATGGGGACAAGCTCAGGAAGGTCAATCCAGATTAACAGAAGGGGTGGTTGTAAATGGATTTGCAGAGGTGTAGCCATGCTGGGGTGCAGTGCAGGATACCTATTCCGCTTGAAAGGTGTATTTTTCATTAATCCAGAATAATGTGTCTGGCTGGCACCACATAAGCATGCCCACCACAGCAGAACAGACCTGATGCTTACTCTCCCATATGCCAAAACCCCTACAGACACTAGAGCTGGCCTCACTCCCAGTGAAAACTCACCCGCACACCTCCATCCCCAGCCCCACATGGGGCTGAGCGCTCATTGCTGCATGTCCAGGGTCCTTCCCGGTTGCTGAGATGCAGAGGTGGCTGCCTGTCCTCCATGGGCCAAGGGCAGTCCAGGCTGATTTTCCATCAGGTTGGATAGTAACATGACTATCCAACCCTATGGGATGGAGAGGTGACTTTGTCTGAGAGCTGTCCTCCAGTGTCACAGTGCTCTATCCTTCCCCCCACAGCCACTGTGTTCCTGGAGCTGTGGAAGAGGAAGAGAGCCACCGTGGTCACTGACTGGGACCTGTACAGGTGGGATGAGGAAGAGGTGAGGATGTCATCTTTCCTGCTTAGTGCTTCCCCTTTCAGGGCAGGAGTCAACTGGACCTACAGAAAAGACACATCACAGGGACCCCCTTGCCCAGTGTAATGGTTTGACTCTCTGTAGATGTAAACATCTAATGGAGACACTTAAACAATCAGCAAAGCCAACATCTGACAGTCCTAGCAGAGTCCTGGGAGACAGAGCCCTCCAGAGAGTGACGCAGATGCTAGCCACTTCTCTGCATTGCTAGTCACCTCTCCACCTGCACAAGGGCTTGAACTTAATCAGGATTGGCCATGCTGTTGTGCATTGGGTTGCGTGTTCATCCCTGTCCTTCTCTTGTGCTGCTCATCCCATACGCCCATTAACACAATGACCCCTGGATTGCCCACTACTTGGGCACAGCTCTGCGGCATCCTTTTTTTTTTTTTTTTTTTTTTTTTTTAAAGGAGGAGCTGGCTATGGGGCTGATCAATAATTTGCAACACGAACCCCGGCGGTACCAGCACTCCTACTTCCGCAGCACCATCATGTTCCTCTTGGTTCTGGTGATGGTATGTGCCAGGGTGGCCATAGGAAGACCTGATTTAAGGGCACATGGGCTTTTCTCCTGATCCCTCCCTACTCTGCTGCAAGAACAGCACCTCAGTGCTCTAGTCCTACGGCTAGAGCAAAGGCTGAAACCAGGTTATTAGGGCAGGTCCATGCCCATCGCAAGGATCCAGTGGCCTCCTTACACTCACACCTTGCTGTGCTGATGGGAGAGGCCAACCACCCCTTGGGGATCTGGGCTGAAGACTCTGCTCTTGCAGTAGAAGGCAGTGAGGATCAAGGCAGTAACCCAGCGGGTAGGAAGAGACAAACCCTTGATGCCCTCATTTCTCTATGTGGGCCAACAGAGAGAGTCTAGGCGAGTCGTTCAGGTGGAGACATCCACCTTATGAACCGCTCACCCTTAAGTGAAAAGCACAGGCTTACATTTGAGGCCAAGGCCAGATGAGCTCTGGTGAAAGGAACCAGGGTTTGAAGGGCTGGTGGTCCTCAGGCCAGGATGGAGCACGTGCCCTCCATGCACAGCTTCTCACCACCCCGCTGCCCTCCTCCGCAGATTGCCGTGCTGATCGGCATCGCCCACGCGCTCATCATTTACCGGGTGATAGCAACGGCTCTCTTCACCCAGAGCAACTTCGAGTTCCTCCGCGAGCAGGCCAACACGATGGCAGTGATGACAGGGGCCGTACTGCACTACATCACCATTGTCATCATGACCAAGGTGTGGCGTGAGACATGGGGCGGGCAGCAGGTCTTCTCCTTGCTTTTCCACCATCAACCCTCCCCCCACATTTTATACCTCTCTCCTGCAGGTCAACAGGCACGTGGCCCTCTATCTCTGTGACCTGGGTAAGGGAAACTGGGGGCTGTCTCCCACCTGCACCCACACCCTGCAGCGCCGAGCTGCCCAGCAGTACCCAGGGACCGCAGCGCAGCACCCCCTCGGTCCCCAAACGCAGACAGGCTCCTGGCCCATTCCCTTCCTCCGCCATCACAAATCATCTACTGGGCAGCTCTTGCCACGCAGGTCCCCATGGGAAGCCAGCAGCCCTCCAACACACAAGCTCGTCTGTGGCCCGCAGGCTGCCAGCTGGCTGTCCCACAGCCGCATTACGCTTTGGAGGGGCAGTCACCCTACGGGGCTGAGACCTGGCACGAGCAGGAAGCCAGCACAGCTGCAGGAGAGCTCTCAATACGGTTTTCCTCCCAGCTGAAGGGACCCTTCTCCCCCAGCTCACGGCTCTGAGGGACCTCCCTGCTTAGCTGGGCTCAGCTCCATCCGAGGGCTCAGGGGAAGGGCAGGGAAGACTCCACGAGGGGCAGACACCCTTCCAACCTTCAAAGAGCTGCTGTGGCATCCAAGGGGGAGCAGGGCAAGGTCCCACCGCTCTGTGACCAACCCCGTGGGCCTTGCTCCCTTCCCCAGAGAAACCACGGACCTTCTCCCAGCGTGAGAACAACTTCACCGTGAAGATCTTCACCTTCCAGTTCTTCACAAACTTCTCTTCGCTCATCTACATAGCCTTTTTCCTGGGACGGTGAGTGGTGGCTGGGGACCCAGTTGGGAGCAGAGGGCAGCCTGGGTTTGGGGCATACATCCCCAACTCTGCCCAGGGTCTAGGGACAGCCCAGTCCCTCTACCCTACTCACCAGGCACAGGGACCCCATTTGGGACCTCAGGAGGGCCATGACTTTTCCCCTTGGGCATGTTAGATGGGGGAAGCCCCTTGCCTCTCCACCAGTGCCTGGAGGATGATGTCCTCCATCCTGCACCTGGATGTTCATCCAACAGGGGTCAGCAGTGGGGCTCAACAGGTATCGCTGTTGTTGCTTCCTTGCTCAGGATCAACGGCCACCCAGGGAACTACGTGCGCATTGCTGGCAAGTGGAGGCTGGAAGAGGTGAGGGACTTGCCATGAAGCTCTCCGACTCACACCACAACTCCTACTCTTCCTCTCCCTACTGCCCAGCAAGGCTCTGGGAATCTCGGCTTCCTTCTACAGTACCTGCCTTGGCCAAACAGCCCCTCGGGCCAGGCTGCCCTGCTTGCAGGGCACAACTCCTCTCATCCCTTCGCAGTGCCACCCCAGCGGCTGCATCACCGACCTCTTCATCCAGATGGCCATCATTATGCTGCTCAAGCAGACCATCAGCAATGTGATGGAGTATCTCATCCCGTAAGCTTTCCTCCAGCCTGCGGAGTGCTCACTGGTGCTCCTGCCCATTCAGGACAGCTTACCAGCTCTTACAGAGAGTAACCCTGGTCTTTGTGCCAAGAGTTCCTCCTTTTCCTTCCTCGGGTCTCCAGGGCTGTCACTGGCAGCAGTTCAGCCCTGCTGTCCTCTGCAGGCAGCTGTACAAATCGCTCCCTCCTCTTGCAGCTGGGTAGCCCACAAGCTACGCAAGAAGCAGCAGCGCCCCAAGAAGAGAAGCATGATATTAGGAGAGGAGGAGGAGGAGGCCGAGGACCCCTGCAAAAGGCAGTGGCTGAGCAACTATCAACTCAAGGAGGTCAACATCTTCAGCTTGTTTGACGAATTCTTGGAGATGGGTATGTAGGGCAGAGGGGTGAGTGAGGTGGGATGCTGGGTGCAGAACCACGTGCCCTCCTTGCCTGGAGAGAGCCTGATGCTGGGGAGCCCATACATAGGCAAGGGAGAGCTCTGAGACCCAGCTCCAAGCCCAGCCCTGCTCCAAGAGCTCTGGCACACCAAGGAGATCATTTCCAAAACAAGAGAGAGCGGGCAACAGTGCTGGCCTTGGGCACCTGCCTAGGACGTTCCTCTCCTCCCAAGAGTGCCAAGGTGATGGCTGTAACCCCAGGGCAGTCCCTCTGCCTGGCTGGCTCAACCAGTGCCCCGTGGGGCCCCCACAGATCCCCCTCTCCGACAGCCTGTGAGAGGTGGGTGTCCCCTGTGGGGGTGTGGGGTCCCCAAGATAGGTCTATCTCCCCCTTTCACCCCTGCAAAGCCCCTCTGACACAAGCCACAAAGCAGGACATAACCAGAGAGAGGTCAGGACCATGGGGGATGTCCTCTCTGCTGTGGCTTCACACCAGCACCCGGCATTTTCCCCCTCTGCAGTGATCCAGTACAGTTTCACCACCATTTTCGTCGCTGCCTTCCCCCTTGCCCCACTGCTGGCATTCTTCAACAACCTCTTCGAGATCCGCCTGGATGCTATCAAGATGATGCGGTTGCACCAGCGCATGGTGCCCAGGAAGGCCAACGACATCGGTGAGATGGGGCCCAAGGAGCACCCTCCTTCCAGCATTGCTGCTTGTGCAAACAGTGCCAGCATTAACCCCTTTCCCCAGTGTGAAGCCCTTGAGCACCCATCCCTTTGCCAAGGACTGGTATCACTTCACTGTGGAAGTAGAAGAGCACAGGGAGAGCTGTGGGTTGGGGAAGGAGAAGCAATTTCAGACCCTGCAGAGGCTGAGGGGCAGCTTGAAGTCCTCCTTCCTTGACGTTTTCTGGCCATGCCAAACCTGTCCCTGAGCTGGGACTTGGTCCGCAACGCTTGAACAGCAGCAGTGAGCTGTCAGAGGGGCCTCACTGACCGCTCCTCTCCTGCAGGAATCTGGCTGCAGGTCTTGGAGGCCGTCGGCATCCTAGCTGTCATTGGGAACGGACTGGTGATCGCCATCACATCCGACTTCATTCCCGTGCAGGTCTACAAGTACACATACAGCCCCTGCATGATGGAAAACAGCACTAGCGTGGAGTGAGTGCTGCCAGTCGGCTGTTCGCAGCCCTGCCTGTGGTGTCCCTGCCTGCCTCAGTGCCACCAGTGCAGAAGCAGGAGGCAGCTGAGTGGTCTCCCCCAGCAGGGTGGGGGGAAAGGGGAGCAGGGAAGGGTTTTCCAAGATGGCACCATCTTCAGCATCCCAGATAGCCTCCCACTCACATCAGCCCCGTGGTGGGTAAACTGGTACCCCTGAATGGAAAGAGCACCATGCAATGTTGGAGAGCTGCAGAACTGCCTGGGTGCCTGTGCACACTCCCTCCTGCCCTCCCCCTTTTCCTCCAAGCCTTGGCTCACCAGCCAAGTTCAGTCAAACTGGACAGAAGTCTCAGAGACATTCATTTCCCCCAGGCTTTGTAAAAATGGGTAGCTAGGAAGGGGAGGGAGAGCCCCAGATGGGTGCTGGCTTCCCCAAAATGGGAGGCTACAGTCTGTACTCAACCATACTACTAGTCACCTGAGAATCCACACAGCAGGAAAACTGTAGAAACGAAAGCTGCAGATAGACAGGCTTTGTAGCAATCAGAGGCCTTCGAGTCCCCTAGAAGACACAAGAGCTGCAGCTTTTGGTTAGGGCATGCCACAGCCTCTCAGGATGGCCGTGAACCAGAAGCACCCCCCTTCACCGCTGGGCCAATGTGTGCAGACATGATCTTTCCCCCCCTGCAGCTGCTCGACTGGCTACATCAACCACAGCCTCTCCGTCTTCCGCATTCAGGACTTCGAGCCGTACACAAAGGTGCCCGAAATGCTGCCAGACTTTCTCAGTGACGAGATCAAGGAGTGCAGGTAACAGCAGCCCATGGCCATTGCTCAGTAGCATTCTCCCCACCCCTTCCCCAAGCCCGTCACTGTGACATCCAGCCTGCAGCTGGGGAACGGGCAGGTGGTGGAGCAGGGCTTAGAGGCAGCCATGCCGAGGAAGCTGCCGGGGCTCCTCTCGGACCCCCACGGAGGGAGCCAAGGCAGGGCACAACGCCTGGCACGGGGGGACCCTGGGCTGGCACCCACGGGGCTGTGCTGCAGGTACCGGGATTACAGGAACGCCGATGACTACAGCTACACGGTCCAGTTCTGGCACATCTTCGCAGCCCGGCTTGCCTTTCTCATCCTCTTTGAGGTGAGCACCCAGGGAGGCAGGAGGAGGCTGGGGCAACTGGGGGGATGGCAGCAGGGGGAGACAGGCTGGGTCCGTGCCACTTGCACAGGTCACATTAACCAGCCCGGAGAGCTCCTCACTGCCTGTGGTGGCTCCTTTTGCTTTCTGCAGCACGTGGCTCTGTGCGTCAAACTGATTGCAGCCTGGTATATCCCTGATGTCCCCCAGTCGGTTAAGAATCAATTTCTGGACAGAAAACACAGCAACCTTCATAAAGAACTGAGGTGGGTGATGCCCCGGAAGGTGCCAGGGGCTGCTGTGCTCAGAGACGGCACAGCCTCCAGCAGGAGACCTGCCTGGCTGCAGGATCCACCTGCTCCAGAGCCCCACGATCAGGCTAACAAACACTCACCACCAAAGCATGGAGAAGGTGGGGCCATGAGCTCCTGCCCTCGGGGCAGCTCCTCCATCACCCTTGCCAGGATAGCTTCTCCCCCAGCTTTCAGCCCAGCCTCTACTACGTGGGACCTACAGCAGAAAATGTTCTTTTTAAGATGAGCTGCATTACCCATAAATGAAGGTTCATCTCCCTCCATGCCTGTAGCCTCACTCAGTAGCCCAGGTGCCTGGATTTTAGGCACTCAAGACCAGTGAAATGAGTCCCACCTGAGGCAATTCAATACTAGTGCTCACCAGAGGAAGCGTCTGCTTGGCTTTGGCTTTTCCTTCAGAAAAAGGAAAGTTCCAAGTTAAAACAAGGAGCAACTTTGCCCAAATTTTCCATTTAAATTTCGTTTAAAAAAAATTAAGTATTTCAGCTGGAAACAGAACCAATGTAGCTGAGAGCCATTAGGCTGGGCCACCCTGGTGCTTCTCTCCTTCATGGACTGAGCCCCGTGCTGGAGGAGGGCTCGGACTGCCCCTCTTCACAGTCACCTTGTCCCAGCTGCCACCCCAAAATCCAAGCGAGAGCAGAAGTGAGCGGAGCTCAGGAAGCACCACGCTGCCACAGTTCAGCTTTCAGGCTCTGGCTTCCCATTGATGGAGGGATTTCCCACAAACAGGGATTTTCCACAAACAGTGTGTCATTCTTTCTCCATTTATTTCTGGCAAAAGGCCCTGCTCCCACTCTGAATACTTCTCCACACCTCCCCATTGCTTCCCATTTCAGACAGTTCCCTTCCACAACGCCCCTCTCCTTTCTCCCCCAGCATGATGGAGTACTCCACCGAGGTGTAGCCACTGCTCACCGAGGAGAATGAGAAACACGGACTCGATCCCCCCTCCCCAGCCTGGCAGTGCCGTGGGTGCAGGAGGAACCACCGCAGCACCGCCTGTGGAGACAGGCCACGTGTCCTGGCTGTGACCGAGCTTGGATTTGAGCTGGGAAGCAACAACATGACGGTGGCTTCGCAGGAGCAGGATGCTTTTCAACTTGCATGGCTGCGAGGAGGAAGGAAGTTGCAGCAGAGCTGCGGGGATGGCGCCTTCCCAGCACGCCGAGAAGCTGGCGAAGAGCTTTGGCACTAGGGACAAACCACAGTGCAGCATCCAGCCGCTGTCGGGTCAGCACGACACTGGTCTGCAGGAGGATGACCTGGCTTCCTCGTCAATCATTGCCTTAACATGCAACTCGGCATCGCGGGAAAAGCCAGCTACCTCGTTCCAGGTTCCCTCTCTGCTCTTTTTTTGCACTTTGGCTTCTTTTTTCCTCTGCCTTCAGTGACCTCCCTGCTCTTGCACCGCTGAGAAACTTGAGTCCTTCCTCTTTCACCACAGCCAGCACACTCCTTCTCTTGGCACAACTACCACATGGCTGTAGCTCCAACCCGCTGTTTTCATGGACGTTTGGAAAAATCCAGTTGTTAGCCTGGCTGTGTTTTGCTCCAGGCTCAGCTGAGCCTCTGCATCTGCCCTAAGCACACCCAACAGTTGTGCCTGGCTCAACTATCATGAGCAAAATGGTAAATAAACTTAACACCCATGTGGACACAAGTGGCCAGATCTTCAGCTGCTCTTGAGTCACTGCATTCACACTGGTATAATTCCTACCTCCCTCCTTTGCCATCCACATCACCCAAAGAAATCGTCCCCCAAAAACCTTTTTTTGTCTTAATGTGGACAATCAGAAAAGGCTTGAGCTGAAGCATCTGTGCATAGCCCAGAGGTAGGGCTATGCGTGGGTGTTAGCTGGGGAGACACTGAAAAGAAGTTGGCACTTTGGCCACACACAGTGGGAAAACAAGCTGTTAAATGTGCTGGGGTAACAGAAATACTGAGCTACACAGAAAATCCCGAGCAATGGGGCTAGCAAGGGTCATCTCGTGCTCCAAAACACGAGCTGCTAGCCTAAACCCGAGCCCCACCACCCTGACACCAGTGCTGGCTGCAGCTGCCCTCTTCTCCCTACAACTGCAGACAGAAGGAGGTTTGTCTGCAGCAGAGCGCAGGGGGTTACATCCCACGGCTGGACTGGTGCCACAGCCAACGCTGCAACTTTTCAAATATAGGTGCATTCCCATCCTCTTAGCTTTGCTCTTTGCCGGGTCTACCTTTAGCGAGTCATTTACTGACTCCAGGCAGAGTTATTTGAGTGTAAGGAACAAAGTCTTTGTTCATCGCTGCCCAGGAATGATAACGTGCCCTCAAACACGTGACTCTTCGCTCAGCTTCGAGTGCACAAACAGCCCTTTGATGCCCTGTGAGATTCCCCACACATTACATCAGGCTCACGCAGCCTTGCGGAGC
Source organism: Leptodon cayanensis (assembly GCA_027564655.1). Classification (NCBI taxonomy): domain Eukaryota; kingdom Metazoa; phylum Chordata; class Aves; order Accipitriformes; family Accipitridae; genus Leptodon; species Leptodon cayanensis. Next base: position 30,045,563 of record JANXJC010000021.1, read on the forward strand.
TGGGTTTGCAAATGTACAGGGAAGAAGCTTTTCTCTCAATTTTTCCTGATTTCAGTTAATGAGGGAGGCAATAGCATGGGACAGGCGACCGCAGCTTGGTTTCCAGCTTTCTTATGGTCCTTGTAAACTCCAGGGCAAATCCACTGACTTTCAAAGCTTTAGAGTATTTTTTCTTTATAAGAACTGGAAACTTTTAACAGGTTTGTAAGTTTAACCTCGAGCTCCACCCTTTCATCCCCTCCTCCATAAAATGGCAAAAGGTGCCTCCCTGTGTTGGAGGTGAATTGTGGGGATAAACTGAATGAAACATGTGAGTTACAAGGGTGCCACAGCGTGAATGTGCATGTGTGTGCATGTGTAACAGCTGTGACAGCCACCCTGCAAACTCAGAAAGATGCATATAAGCAAACATGAGCACCACAGGTCAGGAACAAATATTTCATTAGGGCTGATTTGTCTTGTTCTGTAATTAAAAGTCAGACTGGCCCAAGCCCGTGCTGTGGCTAAAGCCGTACTGCTGTACAGAAGTCTGCGCAGTGATGCTTCTTCTCATAATGAAACCGGTTCTCACTGTATAAAGTGCTGTGAGCGCTGCATGTGTCACAAGAGGCCACACCGCTTTCAGCTCGCTTGAAGGGTCAGAGCAGCCATGCACCACAGAGTCCTCGGCCCCGATTTCAGAGCAAAAAGCCAGCGCTCACTGTGCCTCCTCGGAGAGGAGCAGCGATTGTGATTAAATGTCTGTTGCTAGGTGGCACCTCATCCTGTAGCAATATTCTCGTTTCTGGGACTTGGAAACGAAGGTTTCATATTGTATCAATGGCCTTGGAACAGTCGCCTGGCAGCTCTAAGTAGCTTAAATTTAATTAGCTTCAAGCTGTTAAATGCATTGAGAATTGGCTATTAGCAAGCTCACACTACACATATTTTCATTCACCTGCTAGTTCGCAGGGAGCCATTCGTGCCTCAGCAGTGCCCGCTCACCTCGGGCTGGGGTCACAAGCCCCAATGAGGCACAGGGTCTGAAGACGACAGCCTTAGCTCAAGAGCATTCTGGCGGGGGAATTCAGATGCAGAGCTGGGGAAAGCCACCTCCTTCCCCAGAGACATGCTCACCCCAGCCACTGCCCACTTGGCAGGACACAGCTCTGTGGAAGCACAGGGCAGGCTCACAGCTGTTCCGCTGCGGAACCTGTAACGCTGTCAGAGTCCCCTGAGGGTCCCACCACAGGCACCTCCAGGAGGTGGTGGGTCCGCAGGGGCTGTGCCCCATGGCTGAGGCCAGCCACAGACAGGTGACTCTCCCAGAGGCGATGCACCTGAGTCAGTACTGCAGAGAAAGGCACCAGGGTTAAGTCAGCCTCAAAACTTCACTCCTGAGAGCATGGAAAGCCACTAACTATTTCACAGGGAACTGAAACAAGCTGTGCTCTCAGCCCTCTGGCTTGTTTTGCCCTTTCACCACTGCAACCAAAACCACCTCCGCTCTTTCTCGCTTTTCACTTACCTACCCACAGGAATAATGCTGGTGGATAGGAAAGGTTTTATCAGCTCCCAATTTGCTACCAAGCCTCCTCACGCCCTTGCCATCCCCTTGACCTGGGCTTGTTCCTTGGGATCCTTTATCATCCCACAAAGCCAACTGGTTTACGCTGGCTTTCGCAGCCCATACATCAAAGTGACTGCGGGACTGTGGATGACAGAGCAGCCCTCCCCGAAAGAGCTGCTGCCCTGAACATGTACACAGCTGCCTCACTGAAGGGCACAGGACCGAGAGGCCATTCCCAGAGCACGAGCCCTCCAAGAGGGCTCCAGCTATCCCATTTTTTCCCCCACAACAGGTCAACAGCACCAATATTTTACATAATAACCAACACGGATTTGGCATCGGGGGGTGTTTCTCCTTGTCAACAGGCCCACAGACCTACCTGTGACCTATACCTCTGTGTATACAGAAAAAAAAAATACATAGATACACTTCACCCAGGGACAACAGGCCCTACCGGGAGCCGTACACAAGCCCAAGCACACTTTGCCACCGCTTGCCTCCCTTCCACCCAAGCTTTCCCTCAGGGGGTAGGGGGGGCCCCGGCGACGCTCTGACCCCACGACCGGCATTATTCAGCCCCCGGCGCCCCCCGTTTCCACGCCCGAGGAGAAGCCCGGCAGCTGCCTGGCCCGGGCGACCCAACAACCCCGGCAGCAGGGAACGGCGGCTGGCCGAGGAGAGCGCCGCCATCTTGGCACCGCGCGGGGCATGCTGGGAGCGGTAGTGCCGCGGCCGCAAGGGTGGGGAGAGCCCGGCGGCGACGGGACTACAGTACCCGGCGTGCACCGCGCGGCGGGCAGTTGCCATGGAAACAGCGGGGCGCCGGCCCGCGGAGGGGGGGCAGGAGGGAGGAAGCGCAGCGGGAGCCTAGGGCCGGTCTGCGAGAGGGGTTTGCTAAAAACAACACAAATAAAAGAATAACTAGAGGCGAAAACACGCCGGGCAGGGCAGCGAGGAGGAGGGGGAAGGCCGGGCGTTCCGGGCGGGGAGCGCCATGGCCACCGTCTTGCCCGGTTGTGGCAGCACGTTGCAGTGTTCGACCCACCGCGCTTCGCCGCCCGCCCTACAGCATCACTCCTCTGGAGGGGTTTTATTCTTTTTTGTTTGCAAAGGGGAAGTTAGAACTTTTTTCCCCCACAAGTCGGGGATTGGGGAAAGCTGAAGGAGCCCTTGCCGGCCAGCTCTTGGCCCACCCCAGCCTCAGCGGGGAGGTGCAAAAGCCGCCGCTGACGAGGCCAGTGAAGGCACCGGGGCCCCGACACCGTCCCCGAGCCTCTCATCCTGCTTGAGCCAGGGCCTTGCAGGAGGGAAATAGCCTCTTTTTTCCCCTTTTTTGGCCCCAAAGTCCCTGCAGGCCGATGTTTTCGCTTCTCAGCCACTGCAGCTCGGGTTGGTGTTTCTCTTGTGCCGGCCGAGGCTGTTGCAGTGCCGCCGCTATGAATGCAGACTGTGCCTGCGGCATGCTAGGGCTGTAATCACCTTTTCGGTAATTATTACAAGCGATCACCTGCTGTTTGCAAGCGGCCACGGCTGGGCCCGGTTCCCTGTGGCCAGTGCCAGCTGGAGGAGCCACCCCGTGGTACCGGTTTCAACTTGCAAAGAGGCTTTTAAAATCACAGAGGGGAAGGAAACAGATGGGAGACCTTGAGGCACCTGCGGGCACAGACAATGGCTGCCTGGCCTCCCCTCACCTCATGAAGCCTGAGAATATCAAGTTTGCTGGTGCTCAGCAAACCATGGCACAAAAATGCTGTCTCTCCCCCCAGCGCTGTATCGAGCAGACATCTCCAACCCCCCCCCAGGCACGCTCCAGTGCAAGCCCCCGGCTGCCACCGTGGCCCGCTAAGCTGGTATTACTGGTGGTGGCGGATGCTGGGTGCGGGTTTTATCTTGCCCTGACACCTCCATGGGCTTTTCCAGCCATAGAGAGCCAGGGGGATTCCTCCTCAGCCCTGGGAGCCTTGTGCAACCTGTGTACGCCCAGCTCCCCAGGACTGCTGGGCCAGCAGGCTGGGTGGGTTGCCTTCCCCCTCCTTTTTTCCCTTTCTGTTTTTTTTTTCTTTTCCCCTCCCCAAAAGCCAGAGTTATTTATTTTTTTCCCCCCACAAGTTCAGGTGGAGGTGGAGCAGCAGGAGGGAGGGACGGCCAACCCCTTCTGCAGGCCTGGCGCCCGGCGATTGGGGCGGCAGGAGAACCCAGCAAAGGGCAGGGGCTGAACCGGGGAGGGGGAAAAATAAATAAATTTAAAAAAAAAAAGAGAGAGAGAGAGAAAAAACAAGCACAGGTCTAGTCAGCTCGAGCAGCGCACAAGGGAGGCAACTGGCAGGAAACCTGCGGCCGGGGCACTGGGGGAAGCTCCAAAGGTAAATGCAGCTCGCCTCTGCTTCCCTTTCCGCGTCGATGCCGTCTCGGCCGGGGTCAGCAGGCTTTCGCCCTCTCCCCGCAAGCCCTGCTGCTCTCCTCCGGCTCTCTGGCCCCGCTTGCTCCCTCGGCTCCATTGCCGCTGTGCCTCTCTGCCTGTCTCACTTTCCCCGTGGCCATGCTCTGGGGGATGCCGCAGCCCAACCATCGCCTATCACCGCACGGCATCTGCATGGTCCTCTGCCACACTTGGAGCGCTACAAAACCAGGGTGTCCCCAACCCCAAGACATAGGAAATGGAAGCGTGCTGCTGCCCGTTAACCTGTGCTCCTCCCTCCCTCGCAGTCAGCAGCCCTGACACCCGGCTGCCCTTTGGGTATCCATTGCCATTTCATGGCCCAGAGCAAAGGAGCCCCAGCTGGCTGTGTGTCTCCATGGGCCTGGGGAGGCGTTTAGGGCCTCCCTGAGCTCTCTGGTCAGTCTGCATCATATTGGGGCTTCCTTATTTCCGACCATCAGAGCAAAACCATTTACGAGCAACCCATCCAGGTAGGACCAAGCAGAGCCAGAGTATCCCTGTCGGGCAGAGAAAGCCCCACGCCACCCTGGTGTAGTGTCTCCCATCCCCTTCCCCACGTGAAAACCCGGTGGGCTGCCTCATCTCCATCCCTTGCTCTTCCATCCCCAGCCACGGAGAAACCCAGTTAATACTTCAGGTATAAATCACTTCCCACTGCTCAAGCTGAACACATTATAAGTGTCCCTTGCGTACCTTGACCCACAGTTTCACCCCATGCCTGGCACCAGGGCTGCTGTGCTGAAGGGGAGCAACGTACCTCCAGCCCTCTTCACAGCAGAGCAGCGCTGCAGACCCCCCCGCTTCCCGTTTCACACCAGCAGCAGAGAGACGCGGTTTCTCCAGGGATGAGCCCAATCTCAGCAGCCCTGCTGTTACCCAAAACCAGTTTGCAATCGAGAGCCATGAAGGTCTGGGGCAAAGAGGCAGCCAAGAGAGATTCTTATCCCTCCTGGCCCCAGCAGTTATGCTGGATGTGTTTACAGTTGTGCTGCCTTGCAGAAACACTGGCAACGTGACGTCCTTGTTATTTCCACATCAGCCCCAGCAGACACACCACCCGCACCGGGGGCTCTGCGGGTGTTCGGGGTTGGAGGAGCCCGACCTTGCTGCCGGGCTCTGCGGTGACCCTTTGCACTGCTGCAATTTATCGGCGGGGCGCAGGGTGTCCTCCCTGGTCCCCCTCTTCCCGCGGGGCTATTGCAGCGGCACCGCTGCCGATTGTGCGATGCCAGCCGGGGACCGGTCCCCCTGGTCCCCGTGCACCATCCTTGTGCTCCCCACTTGCCTGCACACACGGCACATTGTGCAGCTACACTTCTCCCCGGGCACGGCCGCAGGGTAGCGATGCGCCGAGCCTCCTGACGCGAGGGGAGTGCTGCACCCAATTGGCTTAGCTCAACGCTACAAGAGTTCATGAGATAGGAAGCCTGTGTTGCTATAAATAAACCGCCCTGCTGTTTAATTAGCAATTCCAATGGGCACGTCAGGCTGGAAGCAGCACGGCAGCCAAGACGGGGTGTTGGTAGCATGAAGGGGGTCCCGCTGAGCCCCCCCAAACGCAGCCATGGGGCAGCTCACTGTGGTTTCACAGGGAGGTGTTGCACGCCCTGCAGTTGAGCTACGACCGTGGCTCGTTTCCCCTCGCTGGCCTCTGGTTTGAGCCAAAGCCACATTTTTAACATCCTGCAGCCCCCAGCTGGTCATTAATCACCTCCCGCCCGTAAACTCACGGTCAGGAAAGCCAGGCTGCGAGTCGGCGCTGCGCAGGGAGGGCAGGTGACACGGCGGCCACCAAGCTGTGGCTGGGACATGGGTTTGGCTTTGCCCCAGAGTGGCACCCGCCGCCCCCTGACCCGAATTGCTGCAGGGAGCGATGGGGACTGCTGGGGCCCTCCCTGTGCCAGACTGGCCCAGAGCAGCCAGAGCTCAGGGAGCCATTTCTGATTTATTCCAGGCCCAGCCCGCCCTGCGGCGGTGGCAAGTGGACTTTGGCCCCCGGAAGACGCCGCGCCGTGGGGGCCCTTCTGTCGCAGGTAGCCCGCTGGTGATGCCGGCAGCTCCCCCGCACGGCACCTGAGCACACCATGGCAGGTAGGCTGCAAAATCAAAACTTTCACCTGTTTTCAGCTGGGAAGGACCCCTCACTGGTGGGGATGGCAGGGGTCCAGCTTGCTGCTCTGGCTTTGCCTTGTAGGGCGGGCGAGGGTCCGTCCCAGCCCCAAAAACCAGCTCAGCCTGTTGAAAAACAGCTGCAAGCGCTGCTTGCTGCCAGACCCCCGTGGCAGAGCTTGTTTTTCCGGGGAAGCCAGGATGGCTATGACAGTTGCCCGCCTGGCCAGGAGCTGTATCAGCTTTCCCATCCAAAACCCCCTTCCTACTGTGCCCCCAGATCTTTGCAGTGTACCCCCCGAAATCCTCGTCCCGGCCACCAACGAGACACTGGAACTGGTGCTGGGGAGCCAGATAGCACTGAACTGCACTGTGCGCTGGGTGGCCACTGAGGGCTGCGAGCCTGTCCCCGCCTGGACGAAAGACGGGCAGTGGCTGGGCAGCAAGAGCAGCCAGGACACCACCTGGTAAGGAGCCCACCCTGGTGTATGTCCATCCATCTGTCTGTCTGTCTGTTGGGGTGGGTCGCCACATGGCCCAACCCATGGCGGCCCCCATCTCACCCCAGGTTTGCCCAAAATGCCTCGGAGTGGCTCCTCGCCAGCATCCTGCAGCTCAACCTCACGCATGATGCCGACTTCGGGGTGTTTGCCTGCTGGGTCAGCAATGCCACAGCCACCTTTACCCTGCGGCGAGCGGGTAGGGACATGCTGGGGACAGAGGAGGGGCACCTCCAAGGAGGGCTCGCTTGCTTAGGGCAGGAACAGGGGTCCCATGGGGATCATCAAGGTGGGTGTTAGAAGCATTGCTGCCTCTCCCAGGGCAGTGCAACAGGGTGCAAATCTACACCAAACCCAGAAAACCTGGTCCAGGGATCACCAGTCACACTCACTGTGCCCTTCCCTGTCCTTGCAGAGGTGGCAGGGCACGTGCCTGCGGTGCTGGCAGCCCTCCTGGTCCTGGTGCTCCTGGTGCTTCTGGCCGGGCTCTATGTCCGATGCCACCTGAGCGTGCTCCTCTGGTACCGGAATCGCTACGGCGAGCTGGAGATCAATGGTGAGGCACTGGAGAAGGGCACAGATGCGGTGCCCCACTTGGGAAAAGCCTCCCCTGGGCCAGGGGCTTGCCCATGCGCAGAGCCCTCCCTGGCATTACACCCCTCCCTTTCTCCATGGCTCTCCCCAGACGGGAAGCTGTACGATGCCTACATCTCCCATGCCACCACCCCAGATGACCGAAAGTTCGTCCACTTCATTGTGAAGCCGCAGCTGGAGAACCGCTATGGCTACAAGCTCTTCCTGGATGAGCAAACCATCCTGCCCAACTCAGGTAGGCACCAGATCTGCACAGTGTTGGGCAGAGGGGCAACATCAGCACCTGGGGGCTTGAAATCCCTTTGCCTGCAGAGCCATCGGCTGACCTGATCATGAATGTGAGTCGGTGCCGACGTCTCATTGTGGTCCTCTCCGTCGCGTACCTGGAGCAAGACTGGTGCAACAGCAGCTTCAGGTAAGAGCAGCTCCTGCCTGCTCCCGGGGAAGAGGAGCCGGTGGGTCCTTTGCTCTTCTGCCATGTGCCCGTCTCACAGGGAAGGGCTTTCGAGGCTGCTGGAGCTTTCCAAGAAACCCATCTTCATCGTCTTTGAGAGCCAGTACCGGGAGATCACCCACCCTGCTATCAGCATACTGAAGCAGCACCGGAGCGTGGTGACCTTGCTGGTGTGGCGAGCTGGCTCCATGGTGAGAGCCAAGCAGGACCCCATCCTGCCAGCACCCTCCTTTCCATCCCCAGTGCCCCATTTTATGTCAGCCTCCCCGGGATGCTCTGGGGCTGCTCCCCGTGCTTCAGTGCTCCTAAAAAGCAGGTTGAGGCTCTCGTCTTTTAGAGGCAATTTTAAAAAGAAACAACCATAACAGCCCTAGATCTGGGTGCTTGCTCCCCAAACTTGTGCAATCAGGAGCCTTGTGCCACTCTGGGATCTCCCCCAGCTGAAGCACCAGCATGAAGCCTCAGCTCTCAGAGCGAAGCTTTGGCCTGTGGCTGCTCCGGCCATTTCATGGCCAGGCTGGGAGCTGCAGCCCTCAGGAGCATTTCAGCAGGTCGGGCCGGTTTCTCCACCGATGCATGGGCACACTGCCACGCCAGGAGCACAGCCCTCACCTTGGCTGAGCTCCCAGCGCTGGGAAGAGCGAGCTGAGCCCAACAAAGCCTTCCGCAGCCCTGTGCAGGGATGGGCTTGGCTTCGTGGTGGTCCCAGCACAGCTCATCTCCTTCCTGCCCCACGCAGACCCCCTCTTCGGACTTCTGGAAAGAGCTGTGCCTGGCCCTGCCCCGCAAGGTGTCCTTCCAGGGGGCCATGGGGGACCCGCAGACCCAGCTGCAGGAGGACAAGGACCCCATGCTGATTCTGCACAGCAGCTACCTGGACAGCAGTGGAGACCTCCACCTGGATGGGGACCTCGGTACAGGTCCTTGTCCCCTCCTTCTTCTCCTGGGGGGGGACATATGTGCACTGGAGGTCACCTTTGGGCTTTGCTTCACCCTCCTGTGGCAGGTGGGCTGGGTTTAGCCCCTTCCCCACCACCTAAAACCCATCTCCCCACTCCTTCCAGGCCTCCGAGGGTGCGTTTTCAGAAGCCCCCCGCCTCCCCGCATCGGTGGCCCCAGCGCTCCCGTGGCTTCAGCTGCTGGCGTGACGGAGGACGCGCAGCTGAGGGCCGGCCAGAGACCTGAGCTCGACATCTCTGACCTGGGATCACGCAACTACGGCGCCCGCACGGACTTCTACTGCCTGGTGACAGAGGATGACATCTGAGCAGGGCTGCGGGCCGGCAAAGGCAGCATCCCCCTTCCCTGCGGGGCTGCACAGTCCCAGATCACAGCCAGAGGAGCCTGGCCTTTATGATGGGACCAAAGCCAAGGTCTCGGTGGGAAAGACAGGAGCTGGCTCCTTCTGGCAGCATGCTCCATGGTGGAAAACCATCACCAGGGGACACCCCTGCCTGTAGTGCCTGGGCACCCTTGGGTGCCGGGCCCCCCTTCCCTCACCATGGGCGGCAGGGACATTTTTCCTGCATGATGGACAAGCGCTGGGATGGGTGACGCTCTCCGAGAAGCAACGTGCCCCAGTCCCAGTGACCCAGGGGCTGGGAAATGCCTGACAGGAGCAGCTGTGGCACACGTGGAAACTCCTGTGGCAATAAAATCCTGCTGCTCCGAGTGGGTCTTGTTCACCTGCGGGGATGTGGGTGCCACCGGCAGGTCTCTCCCAGCCATGGGCAGCAGGGCAGCCAGCATTGTGCTGTATCCCATCCCTGTGCCGCATCCCATCCCCGTGCCAGCATCCCCACCACGCTGAGTCGGAGCAACACCCGGACGTGGCGAGCAGGCTAGCACTGCAGGGTGAGCCCACGCGCACGCCGGTGTCCCACAGGGTGCTCTCGTCCCTTCACGCATGCCGGCTGAGCACGGGGGCAAGCGGGCATCATTCAAGGCCTTTATTTCGGGGATATGCAGGGCTCGGGGAGTTTGTACACAGAGAGCTGGGGAGACAAATGCACCGTGACATCCCACCCTGGACCGCGCCGGGTGCCAGCTCACTGAGGGGACCACACCAGCCCTGGATGTGTCCCCTCCTGGCAGCGCCACCTGGTCCCCCCGACCCTCCCACCCCCGTACCTACTCTACCTTGTTTCCCAAACGGGGTGTGCCATGCCCCCCGAGCGCAGGGTCTCCCCACCCAGCCCCAAACCCGCCGGCAGACCAAAGCCACCCCACAGCCCACCCGCGTGCCCCGGTCCAGCCACCGCCTCGGCAGGGAGAGCTTTGGACCCGCTGCCCCACCTGCGCCAGCCGCGCCGGGCACCGAGGGCATCTCCCCACCCTGCGGGGAGACGCCTCCCAGCAAACAGAAGCCGGCTGGCCCTGCCCGGATCCTGCTTACACAGCACCGGCCAGGCCCAGCCCTGGGCAGAGCAGCCAGCAAAGAGCAGCAGCAGCGGCTCTGCCTGCACAGGGACAGTCCCCATGGAGTGTACGGATGGGGACGATGTGACTCAGAGGTGCCCCGGCTTCTTGAAGTGAGGGCATGGGCAGTCTCAGTCAACACCCAGCAAAGGAGGGGACTCAGCACCACGTCACCAACGCCGCTTCCCAGCTCCTTACAGCCGCAGTACCAGCCCATAAAAATTTGGGAAGCCACCTCAGACCTCCCACAAACCCCCTGAGCTATGTGAAGCCCCCTCCCCACCCAACCAGGGCAGAGTGTGTGTAACCCACGGCGCACCCCGCACCAGCGTGATGGCACCAGCACCCTCCCAGCCCGCAGCGCGCCGCGATTCGAGGCGCTGGGATGGGGTGCCCCCAGAAGCCCCCCTCCCCACCGGTATTGCTTTGCAGAAGCGTCCCCAAAGCCCTGCAGCTCCTGCCCCTCCACCGAGCCACAAGACAAGCTGAGCTTTGCAGCTGGCTCCCCAGGAGCAGAGAGGGTCCCCAGGGGCTGAGGACCCTTGGGTACCATGGGGCAGTCCCCCGCTAACTGGGGTCCTGGGGGGACCCGCAGCAGAGCCAAAAGCAGTTGCTGGGTTTAAGGCTGCAGCAGGAGGGAGGACGAGTGTCCCCCCCACCCAGGGAAGGGGGACCCAGTGGAAGGGGGAGGCATGAGGGATGCGGTGGGGGCTACACTACGGACCGGGTATCCAGCGGTGAGCGGACTCCCCAGGCCAGGGCCAGCAGCAAGGAGCATCCCGGCGGGGAGAGTCCGGGCTGGGCAGTCCGGCTCCCAGGGGTTGTCCTCACAGGCCGAGGAAGTCCTCCTTCCGGTACCCCTTCTGCGAGGAGACAGGCCACCGTCACCTTTCCTGCCCGAGGACATCCCTGCCCGCGCCTCGCTGGGCAAGGGGAACGCGAACACAAACCCTCTCTGCTCCGGCACCGACATGGCCACGCTGTCCCCACACTGGGCATGTGGCTGTCACCCCCCCCGCTGGTGCAGGTGCCACCACAGGGACGATGCTCTGGGGACATCCCCACCCCTTCAGGAGGGGGAGGCATGGAGTTGGGACCTGTTGTATGCCTGGAAGTATTTGGGTGGTGTGGCTTTCTGGGGTGAAGCCCTGGGCCTTGACTCCCTTGGGATCCACCATCAGGATCCATCCCAGGATCCCAATGGCTGGAGAAGGCACCGGAGGGTGGTACATACCATTTTGAAGTCCCGGTGGAGCTTGGTGTATTGCCACATGTTGCCAAGGAGGCTGGCTGCTGCTCTGGAGGACTTCTCGTTGTCCGAGCTGGGACAGGGAGAGGATGCGATGAGCTTTGGGTACCGCTGGGCACGGGATGGTGCCCACCAGCCCAAGGATACCAGCCCAGAAGGGCCCGGAGGGGCTGAGGACTTAGCACTGGTGGGAAGAGGCAGAAGACTAAAGGCTGGAGCCCACCACAATGGGCAGGGTGGCAAGCAGTTCTGGCAGGAGAGGTGAGAAGCACCCAGATGGGAAGAAGGTGGCTGCAGCAATGGGCAATCCCATAGCAGGGTGACCTGAGGAGGGGGCAGAGGGCTGGAAGGTGGCCATGAGGCCACTCTGAGCTGGTCTGGGGACTCCCAACGCCAAGCCTTGGGAAGGGAGACTGGTTGTGACCCTCTTCCACATCGCTGGACCAGGGGAGTAAGGGGAGAGCAGGACTGGACCCCAGGTCTGAGCTGGGACAGCAGAGCAGACGGGGAGCTCCTACCTGTCCCTTCTCTTCTTGATGTAGAAGAGCTTCCTGAGGCCATCAAAGTAGACGATGTCACGGGCAGCCATGGGGCTCTCCACCACCAGGTTGTTGAGGACCGCGATGATGTTCACGATGACGTCGGCGGGCGGCGCCTTGTCCCCGATGCTCCCCGGCAGCTTCTCAATCAAGTGGCTGACCACCTTGGTTGCTGGTGGACAAAGGCATCAGGTCAGGGCTGGTGGCCAGACCCAGGGGACACGCAGCAGCCTAGGGATGAACCTTGCAGCCTCCTGTGGGCAATGAGGGGACAGAGAGTCCAGCCAAGGACCTGCGGGGCAGCACCAGGGACGTCTTCAAGCCCTTTGCTCTCCGGAGCCTCTGCTGAGACTCCTTGGCACGTGGGAGAGGAGTTGGGGGATGAGGACAAAGCCAAGTGAGATGCTGGGGTTGTGGGCAGAGCACAACGTGGGGCGGGGGGGTGTTCGGTTACTGGGGATGGACCAGCCACCACACGCTCAGCTGTGAGCAGGGATGCAGCAGGCAGGAAGGTGCTGAGACATGGCTGCAGGTAACTGGAGGCCAGACCAAGGAGGAAAAGGGTGGAGGGCGTCCGTCGGTCTCCTCCCCACAGCCCCGGCCCTGCCCATCCCTCCCTGGCACTCACACATCTCGTCCTTGTTGCGGGCATGGCGGGACAGGTTGCGGATGAGCCCCGTCAGGGAGCGCAGCTGGTGGTGGTCGGCAGTGCGGACACGGTCCAGCACGGGGTTCAGGATGCGCTCCTGCTCCAGGGCCAGCCGGCTCAGCACGCCTGCCCACTGCCAAGGCAAACATCCGCTTGGAGACTCCCACCTGGAAGCTGCCGGCTGCCTTCTCCTCCCACCCCATCTTCCTCCTCTTGCTCAACAGGGCCAGGTCAGGGTGACCCATGCCCAGGTGGGGTGAGTAGTGTGATGGCCACGTCCCCCACCCAGGAAAGGCTGGTACCAACCCGCAGGGAGGTGCATCCCCTCCCCGGGCACGGTTGGTGACTAGCCAGGTGGTGGGGACAACCAGGCAAGATGGGGCAAGCCCCGGGGGACGTTCCCCTCCCGTGCCCTCACCCTGCGGTCCCCGGCAGTGATGTTCTGCAGGGCGCCCGAGGCCGCCTCCGTTGTGTGCTTGTTGAGCTCACAGCGCTGCAGCAGCCGGTTGTAGATGCCCACGATCTGTGGGTTCCAGAGCCACTCCATGCCCTTGGGGTCCTTGGAGACCTCCGTGAAGGTGACGATGTCTGCATTCAAGTAGTGCTGCGGGGATGGGGGTGGCACTGTTAGACTCATAGGGGACGTCCCCTCTGCAGCATCCCTCGCTGCTGGTGTCCCCTTTTCCCCGCGTGCCTGGCCTCAACCATCGGGCAGCTCCAGGCTGGCAGGGACCCGGCATGCCCCGCGGCATAGCAAAGTGGGGTTTCGGCACCCTGGTTCACCCCACACACCTGATTCACCCTTCGCTGAGCTCACCCGCATGTCCCACCCATCAGCCGAGGCCGGCATCCACCTCCACCCCAGCGTCACCTCCACTGCCAGCTGCTTCCCAGTGCCAGTCCCGCCCCAGGTGACGCGTGTCCACCGCTTCCCAGCCACTGACCTCTCGTGCTTTCTTGCTCTGGGGGCTGAAGCAGCCCACCAGCTCCCCCGTCACCATGCTGCTGTTATTCCTCCTGTGGCCTTCCAGGCGCTGGAGGGAGGACGGGGGCATTTCGTCGTAGAGGCGATAGGAGAGGTTGCGTAGGACACAGACGGCATTCTCCACGCTCTGGGCCGGGGGGAGATGGGACATGAGGGTGTCAGTCCTTGTGCTGTCTGCCAGGGCATCTCCAGCTGGCATGTCCCCTAGGGCGCAATCCCATGGGGCTCCCTGGCCAGAGTCACCCTGATGACACCAGCGGTGCCTCACTGTGCCCAGTAAGCCCAGATGGAGCCAGGCTGGTTTTCCCACCATCACATCAAGACACGCCTTTGTACCACAATGGCCACGTGGCCGCCGGGAGGGAGCAGCACCCTGTCTGAGGGCACCCAAACCCTCCCAGCACCCAGCTCCTGGGGCTCACCTTGTCCTCTGACTTGCCCACTTCCAGGGAGCTGTTCACGTAGTGAATCATGGAGTCCACCAGCCCGTGGCACTCACGCATCTTCTGTCGGGTCTGCTGGCTGGCAGAGCTGAGATTCCTGTACGGGGAATGTGGGTCCATCACGGCAAGAAGGGAATTCCCCACGGCCACCCCCTGTCCTGCCACTGGGCACCACCGTGGGGAGGGCAGCCAATACCTCTCCCATGGGGTTGACCAGGCTTTGCCTTGATGCACAAGTGCTGCAAGGGATGGGGACTCCAGAAATGAATCCTAGAGACCCTGCTCCCTACGTATACAGCAAAGATGGTGTCTCTTCCTCCACCCAAAACTTTACCCACAGTGGGAGGACTGGAGCCATCCCAGAGCAGGTACCTGAGAAAGCCTGTGGAGTTGTAGAAGATCTCCGCCTCTGAGGGGTTCTGCTGGATGACACCTGAGCCCCCCAGCCCAGAGAGGGGGACCAGGACCAGGTCCGTGAGCTGCTCCAGTGTGTCCCGGGCCAGGCGATCCTTCAGGTTGTCACTGGAGGAAAGATTCCACAGGATCCCTGCACAGAGGGGGATCTTCAGTCCCGGGAATGGCTGGAGAGCACATCTGCCCTGACTCACCTCCCCAGGGGGCTCACGCCGACCACCCACAGCCAGGAGCAGCCATGGGACAGAGTGGGTAACAATGACGCAAAGAAATCATTCCCGTGAAGCGTCACCCCAGCTTTACTCATGGGGTGGGAGCACCACGTGCCACCCCCAGGGGAGGAGGACCCTTGCCTGCCCCTGCCATTGTCTCCAACCTGTGACGTTCTTGCGGAGCTCGTCGTCGGGCTCCCGCAGCGTCCGCATGAGCTCGTAGATGCCGTTCTCCTCCACCAGAGCCAGCTTGTTCTCGGCGTTGTCATAGATGAGGTTGCGCATGGCGCCTGTGGCATGGCGCTGCACCTCCTGGTTGGGGCTGTTGAACAGCTTCACCAGCTTGGGCATGGCCTGGAGGCTGCGGGCCTGGGAGGGGAGAGCCCAGCCAGGTTGAAACACCCAGCCGCTCTCCCGTTCAGCTGGGGCTCCCTCCATCTCCTCCACCCTCCCTGGGGTGCCCCACCATAGCAGAGGGGCTGGGGACAGCCCCTTCTCCTTCAGCTCCTGAGCACTCACCTGCTTCTTGGCATTGCTGTCGCTGTAGCATTTGTGCTGGAGGTAGGCAGCGCCCAGAACCTGCAGGTTGGGGTCGCTGGCTATCAGGTATTTCACTGCAGAGGGCAGGTCAATGTCGTCAAACCTGGAAGCCACAGGCAGGTGAGGAAGAGCCCAAGCAAAGCATCCCACAGGGGTCCTCCACCTCTGCACCCCACCATGTCCTGCATCTCGGAGGACACCCATCAATCCATCTCCCTCCCCGCCACACTCTTGGGACCCAGTTGAAAGAGCATCTTCCTACCCTCCTGTCTCAGGACGCGTCCACGAGCCGAGCTAAGGCCACATGCAGGACATGCTTGGAGGTCAGCCCATGCCTATAGGGCCAAATTGTGCCCACCATCCCACCCCTCCTCCTGCATCCCTTGCAGCAAGGTAACGCCAGGCAGGAGATGGAGAATTTTGCCCTCAACTGGCCAAGGGACTAAGGTGGGGACAAGGACTAAGCTGGTGCCGGCCCAGCCCCATTGGCACTCACCCCCCCGACTGGTGGCTGAGCAGCGTGCTGTGCCCGTTGTACATCTCCATGGCACGCTGGTCCTGGAGGTGGTGGCTGGACTCAGCCAGGCTGCGCACGGAGGGCGCGCGGGAGCTGTGCTCCACCATCCCCATGTACGAGCTCCCGCCGCCCGCCTGCGAGGCCGCCTGGATGCTGCCGAAGGAGCCGGTGCTAAGCCGTGACCGGTTGTTGCTCTGGAAGCGCTGGAGCGTGCGCATGGCAGGCGCCCGGATGGTGCGGCTCTGGGTCACCTCACCGCCCTCCAGCCAGTCGGAGGCAGCCTTGGCGGTGGATCCAGCGCTCATCTGCCTCTCGAAGGTGTAGGAGCGAGTGAAGCCACCGTTGCCTTGGCTTTTGTAGAGGGAACGGTGACCCACGGGGTCCAGCTGCTCCGAGATGATGCTATAACGGTCATCTGCGATGGCGGTGGGCTGGAGCGGCCCGTCGGCCAGCCGCAAGGAGTGCAGCGAGAGGGTGTCGAAGTTCTGCCGGGGCCGGTAGTTGCGCTCATGGAAGGAGCTGGGCCGTGGTGAGATGTTGGCGGCCTGCGACATGGTGTAGCCGGTGCTGTAGCCCCGGCCCTTCGCCAGGCCCCCATTGCTGATGGTCGCCATCCGCTTGTGCGGGGTGAGGTCCACCGCCGAGCGTGAGGACCAGCTGCTGCCCTTCAGCGTGCCAAAATCCTTCTTGGTCAGCGGCTGATACAGCTGCAGGGGGAAAACGGGGGGTTAAGGGATGCCCACAAGCCGCCTCCTCCATCCCCACCATGACGAGAGGACAGGATGGAGCCAAGAGCCTCCCCAGGCACAACTAAAGCTACAGCCAGCAGCTAGGTCTCCACTGGCATCCCCAGCTGCCACGGTGATGGGCACCAGTGTGGGGCGGGAGATAAAACCTCCTTGCACGTACCGAGGCTTTGGCGTCCAAGCCATTGCTCTGGGAGCGGGAGCTGAAGGAGGGGTGCAGGGTTGTGCCGTACTGACCACCTACGAGATGGAGACAGAGGGATCGATGTGAGCACTGGGGGCCCAAAGGAGTGGTCTTGAGTACCAAAGATTCCCCCCCAGCTCATCCCAGGGGGACCTGCTTCGGTAGCTGCGGCAGCGCCAGCAGTGCGGAGGCGAACGAGGGAGTGGGGGTACACTGCCTTCGTCTGCCTGCTAGCAACGGAGAGCAGGAGAGGTGCCGAGCGGCAGCCTCCCCACCTTTCATCGCGCCCCCACGGCGACGGCGAGGGGAGTAATTGCCACCTTGGCAGGGACACGGCGGCTGAAGCCCAGTCCCCTCCACCGTAGCCGGATTGGCAGACCAGGCGTCCCCCCCTCAAAGCCAGTCCCGACCCCGCCACTGTGGGGACAGGAGCCCAGCAGGGACCCGGCTGCCCCACTGCACCCCATGCCGCCCTCCCGCCTTGCCACCGCCCCAGAGCCGCCGGCGGGGACGGGGAAGACGCCGCCAGCCCCGGCGCTGATGGGAGCATGACTCACACCCGCACCCGGAGCAGCCCTCGGGGTGCCGAGGGGGGGGTCTCTCCCCACTGCCAAGGTACCCCGGCACCTTGGATCGGGGGGGGGGGGCTCGGTGAAACCCCGCGCCGGTGCCAGGCGAAGCAGCGGGGCGGAGGCCGTGAGCGCAGACGTTAAATGGAGGAGCTTGGAGCCCGGCCAGCGGCGCTGCTCAAAGGCTGGGGGGGGGGACAGGGAGGGATCTGCCAGGGCAAGAAAAACCTCCCCCCCCACCACCCCCAACCCAAAGCAGGTTGCGGGACGCCCCTAGTGCAAATCCCCCCGCAGCGGGCAGGTGGGGAAACTGAGGCACGACCCCTGAGTGGGGTGAAACAAGCCCACGCTGGGGCCGTGCCGCCCCATCCCCGGTGCTGGGGGTGCGGTGGGGTGCTCGGCCGGGGTGGGGGACACCCCCCCAGCCCCAAGCTAGGGTGCGAGCCAAAACCCGGTGCCGGCCGAGGGGCTCCCGCCGCCTGTTTTGACGCATGCACCTGGGAAGGGGAATGGGGGGTGTCTCCAGGGTTTCTCCCACCTCTGCCGCCGTCGACGCGGTCGGGGGCCTCGGGGCGGGCGGCCGCTTGCCCCCTCAGCATCATCCGGATGCGGACCTGCTCCTGGACGCGGGCGCTGCGCAGCCGCTGGGCCTCGGCCGCCTCCCGGCTCCTGCCGTCCAGCTGCCGGTCCGAGGGCAAGGCCAGCGAGCAGACGCCGGCCTCGGGCTGCAGGGCCGACAGCAGGAAGGTGTTAGCCTCCTGCATGGCGGCGGCGTGGCGGCCCAGGGCGAGCGAGGCCGCCTCTGCGCAGGTGAGCGCGGCGGCTCCCCTCAGCCGTGGGGAGGCTCCCGGCCCGCCCCGCCGCCGCCACGCCTCGGCCGCCGCCGGCGGGAAGGAGGGGACCACGGCGGGCCCCCCGCCATCGCCACCATCGCCGCGGCTGGAGGTGGCCGGCACCGACCTCGCGGGCACGAGGGCGCGAGGGAGGCGGACGCCCGCGGGGGGTCCGGGGCGGTCGTACCTGCGGCCCCGGCCGCGAGAGATGGACGCCCACCCCGGGCAGCCTCCCCGCGGGACCCCTCGGACCCCTGGGCAGCCGCACCAGCGAGCCCCAGACCCTCACGTTGTCCCCCATTTGCCTCCCAGGAGAGCCCCGGACCCCGGGCAGCCTCCCCACTGCCACCCAGAGACCCGCATGGCCCTGCTGTTGAGCCCCAGACCCCCGCATTGTCCCTCCAGACATCCCAAGACCCCCAGGCAACCTCCCTGGAGAGCCCCAGGCAAGCTCTTCAGCAAGCCCGGGACCCCTACATGACCCCCCCAGCAAGCCCGGGGCAGCCTCCCCAGAGAGCCCCAGACCCCCCAGCCACCTCCTAGGAGAACCCCGGACCCCCAGGCAGCCCCACCACTGACTCCAGCCCCCCGGGCTGCCCACCACCATATGGCGCCAGCAAACCCCTCTGGCACGGGGACGGGGGCTGGCCCACCAAAGGGCCAGAGCAGGGGCTAATTGGCAGTAATTACTGGCCAGGCCCTCCCTGCTTTGCTTTTCAAATCAGCCGGGGAACAACAGTAATAATAAAATAAAAAAAAAGGGGCGGCTCAGCGCTGGCAGGCCTGACGGTAATGAACGCGGGGTGACTCAGCCACTGCCACCACACAGGTACTAATTAGGCTTGCCCCACCCGCTGAGCCGCCCTGGCCGACCCTGGCATGGCTGGGGTGGGGAGGCCACGTACCCCCCCCCAGCCCGGTGTGTGCTCAAGCACGGCTCCCCAAATCCCCACAGTGTTGTTTCACACCGCTGTCCCTCGGCCCCTGACTCACTAACCGAGCTGCTCACTCCTGAACAGAGTTGTGCCCGTCCTCAGCCACACCCGGGCGCTGAGGCTCTGCCCCTGCTCATGGGCATAGGGTGTTCGCCCGTCGGCTCCGGCACAGCGCATCGGCTGGAGAAGCCAGCACTGGCTTTGGCCGTTTGAAGGTGAGCATGGCAACGCGGCCTCGGCTCTGCAGCGAGCCACGGCTCAGCGCTTGGCGTCACCGCTCCGAACCCGCCTGGCAGAAGCATTACAGGCTTTGCCAGCTGGTGCTTACGACACTCGGTGATGACAACGCCAGGACGTTGATGACAACGCCGGGACGTTGATGACAACGCCGGGACGGCTTCTGGGCTTTGTTAGGAGGGTGAAAAGGGCGGCTGTCCCGCAGGAATGCGACGCTGTCAGCAGGAGCAGCGGCTGATGCCGGGGCAGGGTTGCGAGGGCTGCAGGCAAGTGTTTTGGGGTGACAGTCCCTACTTTGATGGCCTCCCCAAACGCCAGTGGGCTGCAAACCCCGGTGCCACCATCGCATCGTGCCTGGGGACCGACCGATGTAGGGGGGTGGACCCACCTACCCAGCTCTGGGGGGGTCCAGGGACTCCATGGGTTTACTGGGAGTCCCCCCTTTTGTTTAAGGGTCAAACCTGACCCTTTTGGGGTACAGCATCCAGGGATAACCCCAAGGCCCCCCCCCCTTCTCCCACCTCAGCACCACCCACACGGGGAGCGTCGGCGGGTGCACCGAGTTTGGCAGAGCTCAGCGGGGCGCTCCCAACCCTCCAAGCCTGGATGAATCACGGGTTCCCCCCCCGGGAGCAGGCGGGGAGGGCGGTTCGCTCCCCGTGCAAGCCAATGCTTGCCCGCCATCCCCATGCCAGACACCGAGGGTCTTGAGGACGGCCCCAGGAGCCCCTCCGTCCCCAGGGGATGAAGGGGCTCCCGGGGATGGCCCCGAGCCCACTGGCAGCCCCGCTCACCCAGGCTCTGCCTCCATCCCAAGCCCCCATCCCCCTGGTGTGACACTGCTCTGCAGCTTAAAGATGGAAACTGGGGGGGGGGAATCATGGGGGGAGTTTGGGGGGGGTTGCGGCAGGTTTGAAGCTGAAACCAGCAGCACTCGCCTCGTAAAGTGGCTCGTTAATAGGGGAAGTGTTGGATGGGAGCAGGGATGCGCTGGGATGCTTAAAAAGCAGCAAAGCGGCAGAAAAAACCCTCACCTTTGGAGCAAAAGTGGGGGATTCCCGAGGGGGTCCAGCCACGGTCAGGGTGATGCAGGGTTAAATAACTTGGTCTCGGAGTCCCTAAAGCGGTGGCTGACTCCCCAGCCTAGAGGCACCCATATCCCTTCCTCCGTGGAGTGACAGAGCCACGTCCCCAGGGAGACCCCAGCTCCTGGGTGTGTGTCGTCCTCTCCCACCCCCTGAGCACCAAGTGCCTGTCCCCAAAACCAGGTCCCCAGGGAAGCCTGTGGCTGCTGGTGCCATCGGCGTTTCAAGCAGGGAGTGGCCGACACGGCACCACGCAGCCTAGCCACGGCGCACGTGTGCCAAGAGCCACGCTGGGGAAACTGAGGCACGAAGAGAAGAGAAAAAAAGCCTCTTGGCCAAAGCTGGCCAGGAACAGGCAGCTGCTGGATCCAGCATCCGCGCTGTCCCTTTCCACTCGGTGCACAGGGACGGGTGGCAGGGTGGGTACCACCAGTTTTCCCAGGGGACCCGCATCAGGAACAGCCACGCAGATGGGCGCGGGACGTACCTTGCTGGGTGGCCCCGGAGGGCCGTTGCCCTGCAGCATCCTCCCGGGCAGGCGGGTGCACCCCTGGGTGCCACACGGGTGCCGGGCGCCCCGGCACAGGGTGGGCGATGCCGTCTGCGGCGGGGCCGGTGCAGCAGGCGTGGGGCTGCGGCACGGGCCCGCCCCGGGAGCTTACCCAACCAGTCTCTTCGCCGTTGTTTTGCATGTGCGCTCGAAACCCGCTCCCCTCGCAGCCAAGTTTGTGCTTTTGGGGCTTGTGGGGGCTCCACAAAAAGCCTTGGCACAGCCAAGATGCCGGCGGGGCGGCTGGGGGTCTCGGCTGCCCCATCTCAGGCAGCAGAGCCACATCTCAGCTGCCTTCGCAGCGCTCCAAAAAAATCACCATCAGTCCCCGCCACCATGGCCATGGTCCAACATGCCCTTTCCACTGCATCCCCTAGAACCTCCCCAGCACAGGGCACCCACGGGTGCAGCAAGGAGGGCTTTGGGATTGCTGAAAGGAGAAGATGGAGAGGAGGCAGAGCTGGGGGGGCACAGGTCTTTGGGGTGCAGGGGGCTCCCCCAGGCCCCAGGGGTTCACAGGGAGCATGTTTGTATGCGTGGGATGGAGCAGGAGCCCTTTGAAGCCAGATAAGCCAAGAGGGAGCGCTTGAAACGGGCCAAACCAGTTTGGGGGCCATCGCTTCCACCGGCACTGCAGCCCGGGCCCCACGCCGCACCCGGCGCTCGCTGGGGGCTGCTGAGAGGTGACCCCTGGGCAAAGCCCAGCGTAGGGCAGGAGGCTGCCCAGGTCCCTCCACCCGGCCACTGCTGCCACGCTTGGCCAGTTCTCAGTCCGGAGGTGTCGGGTAGGCTCCCGTGCCCCCCCTCGCCCTCCACCACCGCCTCGCTCGGCCCCACGGCCCGGGCAGCCCTATAGTGAGGCCGCCCCAGGCTGGTGTTCGCCTCCGCCACCCCAAACAAGCCCCAACGCCTTCGCAGCATCCCCTCGGGGGAGGGTGAGCCGCCTGGCCAACGCCTTGTCCCGGCACCGGGGCTGCTCCTCTGAAAGCGGGGACCTGCCTGCACCCCACTGTCACTCAGGGCTCCAACACCCGGCCCGGGAGAGGCTCCCCATGGTCCCCGCGTAGTCCCCATGACCACAGCTCAGCCACTGCCGGAGAAACAAAAACCTCCGGCGTTTTGCTGCTGGCCCTACCCCAAGCAGTCACCATCAGCTGGCTCCAAATTGTCACACCCAGCAAGGGCTGGACCAGCGTCCCCAGTGGGGACAGCGCTGGTGGCACCAGTCCCTTCCAGCATCAGCAGCGGCTCTGGCTTTGGCTGAGCCCAGCACCTGCTCCGATGCCGGTGGTTTTGTGAGCTCTCCCAGCTGGGAAGCGGCTAGAAAAATTGTGCCTAAGGAAAGGCGGCTTTAGGGATCCCGCTGCTGGCCCCGGGGACCGCGGGGCTGCCCGCCCTGCCCGGGACTTCTCAGCCCACAGGCCAACTCCCGGTGCAGCGGGCAGAGCCCTCGCCCACAACAAAGCACTTCCAAAGTGCTGGAAAAAACAGGCGGCAGGGTGAGGAGAGGAGCCCGTGAGTGCCAGCGTGGAGAGAAAATCCCACTGCCTGCCGAGACTGTCCGCTCCCGGCAAATCCTGCGGCCAGAAGTACCAAATTAGGGATAAAAAGCCCCCAGCGCCCCAGATTGTGGCTGTTTTCTGATGGCAAGCAGGTTGCTGAGCCCACCACCTCCATCCTCACCCCAAAACTCAGCGGATGCTCAGGCAGAGCCCAGGGGATGCAGATGGGGAATAAACACTTGGTGGGGAAACTTGGGGGCTATCTCCGCTCCCCCGGGGGTGCTCACAGTTGTTGAAAGCTCACGGTGGAGGGCAGCAAGGACGTGGTGGTGGCAGCCCAGGGGATCTGCAGGGACAGGGTGACCCGGCTGAGGAGCAGAAGGAGCTCACGGCAGCCAGGCCCGAGGCAAAGCGGGTTTGTCGGAGCCCACGAGGCGCTGCGTGCAGCCGGGCACGTCCACGTGCGCGTGGAAGAGGTGAGCAAAGAGCTCGGGCAGGGGCAGACGCGGCCGTTCAGCGAACGAGCGTGCAAGGGCGCGCGGGAGCGAGCGGAGCAGCTCATGGCTCTCCCCTCGGCTCACCAGCCCCGGGGGCACCGGAGTGAGCCCCCCGTGCGGCGTGTGGGGTGCAGGCAGGTCCCCGGGTGGAGCCCAGGTGTGGGGTGGAGGCTCAGCAACCTCCCTGCAAGCCTGGGCGTGCATCTGGGCACCAAAAACACGGCTGCTGCCTCCTCCTCCTCCTCCTCACTGCACGAAACGGCAAAGGGGCCCCTTGCGATGCCGCTGCTGCCCACTCCCACCGAAGAGAGCGGATCCTTGCCCCGTACCCGTTCTCCTCCTCGGTCCCAGCGGGAGTTTCTGACCTTGCCTCCCAGTGCCACCCAGGCTCAGCCCAGTGCTTCCACCAGCGCGCTCCCTGCAAGCACAGGGCATGGCTCCTCTCTTCTCCAGGACACGCTGGCAGGTCGGGGCTTCCTGAGCCCCCCTGGGTGATACAAACGGCAGCGGTGATGTCAAGTGGGCAAAAGCATCTCCCAGCCTGCGTGGTGAGGGACAGAGGCCAACCTGGCTTTTCGTGCCCTACGCCCAGCTGAGGGCCACATCCCTGCCAAGGCGCGAGTGTGATGGAGGGGAAGGAAATCCCAACCAAGACATTGATTTTATTTTTTAAGAATAAAAAAAAACCCCAAACAGACAAAACTTCCTGAAAACAGCTTCCTACCTCATAATTTCACAGAAATTAGCTTGGAAACGTCATTTGCTCTCCCCCTGCTCCCGTACCTGCTCTGGGCTCTGCCCTTTCCCATCCCAACCCAGCCCCCCAGGCGCAGGCAATGCCAGCCCATCGTGCCAAGGGGCTCTGCCCACCACCCAGTACGGCCACAGCGGCATGTCCCCGTGCGGCAGGGCAGAGCCGAACCCCTTTTCACCTCCACGGTGGCTCCGCGGGTCCCGGGGAGGGGAGCAGGAGGGTTTGGGCACCCCCAGTAGGCTCATACCCCCAGCTCACTCCTGTGGGTACCGCTAGCCCCCCAAAAAAGCTCAGCTCTTCAGCCTGGCACAGGGACAAGGTGTTGTGCATTTTGGGGGGGGGCAACCCAGCAAAGCGACTGTAGAGCGAGCGCCAGCTGTGAGCTTGGGTACCACTTTTCTGCCTCCGGCATTGCTGGCCCAGCACAGTCCCCAGAGACCCACTGGCTCTGGGGATCAGCCAGGAGGCTTTATCCTCCCGACAGCAGGATGCCCATTGTCCCGGCACTAATGAGTTAATAAATTCGTTTCTGACTAAGAAATTAGACCCTTAAGAAAAAAATCACTGCCCGCTTTCACCCTCCCCGCTCCCCCCCTTCCCAAAATAACTGCGGTTCATTTATGGGTGCCCTCCGTGCCGGCACCGAGGTGAGTCGGCAGAGGTTGGGGACAACCGGGCGCCGGTGGTGGCCTGCCTCCGGCGGGTACGGGGGGGTCAGTGGCTTCAGGCCGGGCTCGGGGCGCTAGTCCTTGGGTGGCTTCTTGCTGCGGGCGTTCCACATGCCGCGCTTGGAGTGGTAGTAATGGTAAAAGTTCCTGAGACGCAAGCGCTCCACCTCCAGCCCGCTCTGAAGGACCCTGCAGCCAGACGGAGGGACAGCCGCTCAGGGGAGGGAGGGCACGGACACGGCCCTCCCAAAGGGAGGTTTTGCCCCTTCTCCGCCACATCGCCCCAGCCTTTAGCCAGCTGGATGGAGAAGAGAGCGGGTTTCCCAGGGGATGTGCCCAAATCCGTGTGGCCAGCCCTGCCCTGGGGGGGTTAGGGGGCTGCCAGGACCCCCAGCCTCACCTGTCCAGGAGCTCCCAGTCCTCCCCGCCCCAGCGGTCTCTGAACTCCTCCGTGTTCATCCCTCCCACGCGGTCGAAGTCCGACTTGTAGATGCCAAAGAGGCCAAAGCCATTCACCTCCCAGTAGCCTGGAGGAGGGGGAGAGCAATGAGGCGAAGGGTGCGGGGGGACCCCAAATCCCCAGGCCATCACCTCCGCACTCTCCCTGCTACCTGGGAACCACAGGAATACCCTGTCCCAACCTCTCTTCCCACCACAGGTCTGTCCCCATCACTGCCACCTCCTGTGGGGGTGCACCGGCTGACAGCCCAGTTCTAGGGGGGGCATCGCGCCCAGCGTGCCTCGAGCACCCTTGGGTTTGAATCCCATCTTCCCAGAACAAAAACAAACCCACCCTCCCCGCGCATCCAAGCCCAGCTGTAACCCAAACCCAGTGCCACAGCTCTCCTGGGGCAGGTGGCGGACATTTTCCAGCTGGAAAGGTGCCATGGCAGAGGGGACCCCGCTTACCGTTGGGCTCCCGTGGGGAGCTGCCGCAGCTCAGCCTCATGACGATGGGTGCGTAGGCCAGCTTCCCCTCCACGCAGTGTTTCCGGATGCTGTCCAGGATGTTGGGGGGGAAATGGATGTGCAGGTCGCAGAGGAACACGATGCTGTGCCCATCCTACGGGAGGGGACAGACATAAGCGGGAGGATCAGGGCGAAACAGTTCTGGGAGAGAAGCCAAGGCGAGAGCTGGTTCCTCTCCCCCAGCTCACCTCGACCGTGTCCACACCAGCCTGCAGCCCAGCCGAGCGCTCAAAGTTCCCCATGCGCCGCAGATACTGGTAGCTGAGGAGAGAGGACAGGGCAGTTAGTGCTGGTGACGGAAAGGGATGCAGCCAAGAGGGGTACAGGGACCATCAGTGAGGAGAAGGGACCTTCTCGGAAGGGGGTCGGGTGCCTCAGAAGAGGGTCGAGGGTGCCCCCACGGAGGCAGAGGAAGTTTCTGCATCCGACTCCTCTGTGTAGAAAACAAGTTTAAACCCCCCAAAAGGAGGAGGAGGCAAGGGGCAGTGAGGCAGAGACACGTGCTGGGCTGGGCAAGGAAAGGCAGGTTGCGAGAGCACCACCAGGATGTCCTGTCCCACCACGAGGAGCCCCACAGACCCTCCCCGGCAGCCTCAGAGGGAGCAGGGTGGGACGCGGAGCTCGTGCAGGGTGGGTTACCGGGGCAGTCGGGCATCCCGTAGGGCTTTCTCGACATCCATGTCGTCACTGTCAAAGTCCACCAGGATGACGTTGAAGTTGGCATCCTTCGTAGCCCCGTACAGGCGGGCCATGTCCGAGATGAACTGCTGGACCCAGCGGGCTTGGTTCTTCACTGCCAGACACAGCCACAAACATCCCTCAGGCTCACCATAAGGGTCCCAAGAGCACCGCCTTCCCCAACCAAACCAGCACCCCTTCTGATGAGAAGCGATAACCTCAGCATCTCATGAGAAGAGAGAACCTCATCCCCCTTGGGCCAGCCTGAAGGATACAGCCAGGGAGCAAAGGGTTGCCTTCCCCACACCAGAGGATGGCGAGGGCAGAGGGAGCAGCAGAGACCCTGGAGAGACACATCCTGCTCTCACCTACCAGGTACCACGAAGTGCACCATGACGTCCTGCTTCCAGCTGAGCCGCAGGGGCCGGCACAGGATGGGTTTTCCATAGAGGATGCTCCAGGTACTTGGCTGGGGTTCAGTAGCCCCCAGGGCCAGCCCTTCGGGGTTGGCCTCGGCGCTGTCGTCCTGCTTGCCCTGGTGCAAAAGGACGTAGACATACTCGGAGAGCCGCACCGTCTGCTGGCCCCGCTCCGCCAGCTCCAGCTCCAGCAGGTAGCGGTTCCCCCGGGCCGTGTCCCGACGCTTCTCCACGTTGACGATCCTCAGGAGGGTGTAGATGCTACAGGGAAAAGAGAAGAAGCACTTGAAAGCACCATCACCACAAGCTTCGCTCCCCGCAGCTGCCTTGCTCGAGGGGTTGGCCTGAACCCACCATCCAGCCCACCTGGCCCCAAGGAGCCAAGCGGGATGAAGGCACATCCCCCCGACCTCCCGCCTGCACCCCGCTCCCTCCCTACCCTCCATTCTTCTCGTTGAGCTTCTCCATGTACTGCGCCACCACATCGACGACCTCGCTCTCACTCAGCTGCAGGTTGCCCGACACGTTGCAGCGCAGGTCGTTCCAGTCGGAGCGCAGGAGCTCAAAGTCCACCGAGCTGACGCTGAACGTCCTCTGCCAGTTGATGGAGTCTTCCAGCCAGCTGTGCTGCAGCTCCCCGGTCTCGTAGCTGTAGTCTGACACCTCTTCCTCCTCCTCCTCCTCCTCTTCCTCCTGGCCCTTTCCCTCCTCCTGCTGGGATGCCGTCATTTCTGACATCTTCAGAAAGGATGTCACCCGCGTCCCCTCCGAGTGGGTCGCCTCGGAGGAGTTGTAATCGGTGGTGGCCGCTGTCCTGCCTGGGGCAGGGGTTGTGTCCTCGTGCATCTCCCTACTGAAGAGCCCTTCGGTCGCCAGGGCGAGGAGACTGGGCAGCACTCGCCGCTCAGTCCCCAGCTTGGATGGCTGTTCCCACCTCCTGCCACCCGTACGGGCACTCTTCCGCCTGGCAGCGTCCCTCTCCTTGGAGATGTTGCCCAGGAGCCAGGGGGTCCGGCGGCCAGGGACAGCACGGAGCTTGCTGGAGGCGATGGGATGCTTCTGAGGGGTCCTGGAGCGAAGATGGACTTTCTTCAGAGGCTTTGGATAAAGGAAGATGCCAGGGAAGGCTGGCTCCTGGGCCGGGGCTTTGCGCTTCCCTGGCTGCAGCCTGGTCACGTAGACCTTCTCCTGGGCTTTCCGGGGTTTTTTGTCCTCCCTGGGTGCTGCAGCCTTGCTGGGACCTGGTGCTTTGGCTTTGCCACCAAAGATGGGAACAGAGAGGTGGGGTTGGAGGCTCAGGGCCCCAGCATGCTTCGAAGGCGCCAGCAGCCCCAGTTCATCCTCCTCGCCCTCACCAGGATCCTGGGGTAACCAACTGAGCATCCGCCCACGGACTTGCTCCAGTGCGGGCCCCACGTCCTCCTCGCCGTGGAGGTCCTCGAGGACAGCTGCCGGACTGGCGCTGGCCTGGCGGGACGTGCTCCATCTTCCTGGCTGCCCAGGCGTGCCCGCCTCATCCCGGGCCTGACCCTGCTTGCGGCGAAAGCTGTAATAGTCCAGGTCATCTCCATAATCCCCAGTGACTGGCGGAGTCTCTTTCCCTTTGGCTCCGGGTACTGGCCCAAAGCTCTTCTCCTTGGCTTCAGGAGGTGGGTCTGTGGGCTCAGGGCTGTCTACTCCCTCCTCCTCCTCCTCATCCTCGAGGAAATCTAGGGAGTAAAGGCATAGATAAATACCCCGAGGGTCCGAGTCGCTGGGCACACCTCCCTGCAGCATGCTGGTCCAAGACAAGGAGGCAAAGCTTGTCTGCAGCAAGAGATTAACCTGCGAGCGGCCACTGGGCGAGGGAGCCTGAGAGCTGGTGGGCACTGACTGATGCTCACCGGGGCTGGTAGCTCCAGGCTCTGCCCAGTAACCCCTCCAAACCTTGGCCACATCTTGGCACCACTCTTGTTTCATCTGGGAGCAAACCTAGCCTGCCAGGGCTTTGCCAGGCTGCAAACCAACAGCAAGGTAGGCTCTGAACAAACCAGCTCCTGCAGGATCCCATGAGCATCCCCAGACTCCACGGACATCCCCAGACTCCACACCAGGTCTGGTCCTATCCTGCTGCCCGCTGACCAGGCTGACCCAGGAGATGTGGGTACACGGCTTCAAGAAGCAGGGAGGGCGAATCCCAACCCTAGCATCCCGCTCCCATATCCCACAGCGCTTTGTGGCTGAGCTGAGCAGGATACTTGACCAAGGAGCACACGGGACCGCTCAGAGGCAAGCTGCTCTGCGCAGCTCAGCCCTCCTCAAGGCCCCCCAGCACCGCTGGAGGCATCCCTATGAGCTGCATCTCTGAGTGGATGGGCTGGTGGGCAAGGATGCCACTGCTCAGCCCCATGCCAAGCTGATGAGAGATGCCCAAAAAGCTGCCAGCAGGGACTGGTGACTCACTGTCTGGGTTGAGGAAGAGAAATGCTCGCTGGCGTGGATCCTCCTCCTCTTCATCCATCTTCATGTACTTATAAAAACCAAACCTGGGAGACAGAAGAAAGATGAGGTCCCGGAGGTAAGGGAGGGGTGTACGTGCAAAGGGACGTGCTCGCACACACACAAGCCCACGCAGGGAGGCACGTCCCCGGCTGTGGCACAGGTGCCTGGGCACAGCCCGGCTCCGAAGGGAGCTGGGATTCCCAAAATCCAGGAGCACCGCCAGGTCCCAAGCTGCTACATGCCCGAGAGATGGGAAAAGAGCCAGCCTGGAGGTGGCCCTTCCATGGGGGATGGAGCTTGGGGTCACACAGCTGAGGATGCATCATCTCAGCGCTGTTTCTCCAGCTCTTTGAGTGCCCTGCTGACATCAGCCCCTTCCTCTCCCTCCATGTACCACCCACAAATACCAGCCTGCCAACACTTACTTCTCCAGGTAGAGGGGGGACTCCCTGTAGAAGCACTTGTTCTCTGTCTCCATGTGAGTGAGGCGCGTGAAGTCGTTGGGGTACACGAATGAGAGGTAGACCTGGGGAGACGACCACACCACCATCACCCCGGTGCAGAGTGGGCTCTCTCCGAGGAAGTGGGGGCCGGCAGGGCTAGGAGCCAGAGACCCAAGGCCAGTAGCACAGCCCCTCAACACCAAGGTGACCCCCAGCATCTCAAACACCTCATGGGGCTTTTAACCCAAACCCTCTCAGGTCAAGATGGGGAAGCTCAGCCTGATCCTCCAGCAAGAGACATTTTCTCCTGGATTTTAACCAGGTGGAAAAATCCCTGCCCTGGTGTGAGGGCAAAGCACTCTGCTTCGTCATGCCTCCCATGGGAGTGTGACCCCATCCCTGTCACGGAGAGGCACTTACAAATTGCAGGCCCTGATAGCGGGCGATGGGGAAGTCCTTCACCACGTAGGTGGGGCTGTAGGCACAGGGCACCAGCACGTTCTCCACTCGGGAGGCCTCGATCGCAGGGGCTGAGGAGAAGCAGCCGCAGCTCAGCCCCAAGCCGTGCTCTACCACCTTTGTAGTCCAACCCACCTTATAGTGAGGAGCCCAAACCATCCCAACTTGCCCCCCTACAGACCCCAGCAGAGATGCCCTCCACCCAGGAGACAGGGAAGAAGGTAGGAGGGATGCTCTGGGTGCCCCTGGCAGCCAGGTCCTGCCTTTTTCCTCCTACAAAATCCCATGGAAATTTGCAAGGGTCTGCTCCCAGCCACTTACTGAGGAAGAAGGTGTCCCTGGGGTCAGACTTCAGCATGTCAGCCCCATGCTCATCTTGCTGTGCCTCCCAGAGGTAGCTCCCGCTGTGGCTGGCCAAGGTCTGTGGGATGTGCTCCACGTGGTTCATCTTCAGGGACGATTCATCTGAAGAAGGCGAGGACAGGAGCTGAACCCCACAGGCATACCCATATGGAGTACTGTCCCAGGAGCATCCTCCAAGGTGGCCTTCCCAACCTCTCCATCCCTCCCACCAAGAAAGCTCAGAGAATTGTGGATTCCTCCTGCTCCCAGGGGCACAAGGGGAGCTGATGTGTTTGCACGAGGGCAAACCCAGCTCCTCCAGCCCTCTCACGTGCTCACAGACCCCGTGACTAATCAGCCTAATGATTATTGCCATCAACTAATGAGCACCGAGAGGACAAGGGTACAGCTGATCTCAGCCAGGCAGCCCAGCTCCGATTACAGCATCGCTCACCACGCGCAAAGACAAGGGGTGGGAACACTCCGGGCTTTTGAATCCCAAGGACAGAGGAATTAAACCATGAATGTTCCTCCCCGTAGAGGTGCAGGTAAATGTAACACGAGCTGGTTTTGCCTCCCATTCAGGGATGAGGGTGGCATGTTGTCCCTGGCCATCAACCAGCCCCCAGACCTCCCTGAGGGAGGTCACCTTGCTCCGGTCACCTTGGCCATGCTCACAGCTGCCTGCCCCGAGCACCCAAGGGTGCTCCCTTTCCAGGCAGCTCTCCCTGCTGCAGAGCTGCAGGGAAACAGGCGGGTCCTGAAGCAAGCAGAAACCCCCTTCCCGAGCCCCAGATTCTTCTGCTTGCAGCAGGGAAAGGCTCCCCAAACACCTCTGTGCAGCTGGCTGAGGTTGGGCTGCAACCCCTGGAAAAGCCTGGAGAAAGGGACGGAAGGAGGATGCTCTCCGCGCTGCTGGTGTCGCCCACGCCATGGGGATAGGCTCCCCACGAGTGATGTGGCTTCGACCCGGGATGCTGCTGGGGTCCAAGGGAGCCGGGAAGCGGGAAAGAGAAGCACTGACGGACAGTGGTTGGGGAGGAGGAATTTATCTGCATGCCATCCATCTCATGGGCACCTGCATCAATACCAGCAATACCCCTCCATCCCTCTTCTCCCTACTAATCCCTGCCTGTTGCCTGTCCCCTCCTGCCTTATCGACACCTTCCACGGCATGTTTGATGACCAGTCCTCCAGCGTATTGAGCACTGGGGCAGGACCCATCTATCAAGTCCTTTCTTGCTGCCAGGGAAGGGGCAGGAAGCAGAAGATCTATAGATTTAATTAAACCTTGCGCCATCCATCCCTGGTTACACGACAGCTCCTCATAACTCAGGGCCAGGCCAAGGAGCCAGCACTCCATGGTCTCATTAGCAGGGACGAGGCTGGAGCACCAGGAGAGCTGTGTTTCTGTGGCGTGTCACCTCCACAACCCGTTTTTAGGAGGGTCGCAGCACACTCCCAGCATCACCGCTACCTGCCGCAGCCCTTTGCCTCCTTCCTTACACCCAGCAGAAGCTCGACGGGGGCTGAGAGGTTGAACTCTTCCCCCAGGATCTGGTTTCCTTCCCAAGCTCTGGTGCCATCTCTCCCTGGCTGCACCGACACATACAGCCCCCTCGAGAGCTTGCTTGCCATGTCTGCAGGCGGACACGTGTGGCCCTTACCTGCGTACAGGGAGATGTAGGAGGAGTCGATCACTTCGAACTTCAAGCTGGGCAGGAAAACTCGCCACTAGGAAAAAATAAAAGGAGATGGAGAATGAGCGAGAAGGTGGCAGGGGTTCAGGATGCAGCTGCCCAACCCCAGGCACCCTAGGATGGGTCCTCCCCTGTCCTCAGCTCCCACAGTCTTGCCTGCACTGGTCCCAGCCCCAACCCTGCAGGAGAGAAACAAGGGAGAGGACTGATCCTGCCCCAGCACAGACCCAGACCCATCTCCTGCCTTTATCCCGGGTGATTTGGCATTAGTAGGCATCCCTTGCGTGGTCAGAGAAGGGAAAGCTCCCCGAGGTGGGACACGGGCTCATGCTGCTTCCCGCTCAGGACTGCCACACGACCACCCGTTGTCCTTCTGGGCCAGGCAGGCCAGATCCAGCCCCGCATCAACAGCAGCATCAATAACATCACGGGAGGCAGCACAGTCACACGTCCTGCCTCGCAGGGGAGGGACGATGCTGGGGCACAGGGCAGCTTCTCCGCACACCCCCCTTCAACCTCTGGGAATGGAGCAGGGAGGCCACGGCACCCGTCAAGGACCGGAGCCAAAGCCAACACGCACCGAGCCCTACACCACCTCCCCTCCTTCCCATGCCTCACTCCGGTGGTGCGCAAATGCACATTAACAGCAGACAAGTTTGCATTGACTTAAGAGGGTCTTCATAGCTGCCTGCGCTGATCTAACTACATGCATTTTAAAAGCATGTCTTGAGCCTTTGTCAGGACAAGCCCTTAAATACCCGCAGGGAGAGACGCGTTAGGGTCCTGCTTTTTTGTTGTTCTTGTTTCTTTCTGAACATCTGAAAGGTTTCCCTCCCTCCAGCAAAAAAATGTCTCCCCCATCTATTTGTTTTTCACAGCAGAAATGCAGATCTTATCGAGATGGATGGAGATGGAGCCCTGGGAGGGCGAGGTTGAGCGCTGGGGAGGAGAGAGCCAGCGATGAAGGGGTGTTGTCAGCCTCTCTGATGCTTTGCTGGCACAAGTTTGACTCCAGTGATTAATGACTGCTTGGGAGAAAGGAAACCTTTGCTAACGAGCCAACACCTTCCCCTCCCAAAGACAGCCCGAGCTCCTGACACACACGCTCCAGGCTTTGCCAGGGTTGTGCAGCCAAGGCAGACAAGTTCAGATTTGAAACTCATGGTATCTCTAAGGGGGAAAAGAAACAAGGGACCCACTCCATCACCGCGGCCATTTCTCCCACCACTGACCCTGGGATGCAAGCCAGCAAGGTGGTCTGCCACTCGCAGATGGTGTCCTGGGACCTGCCTGCTCTGATCTTACACGGTCTGGGCTCTCCTTGCCCGTGGCAATGGGATCCTCAGAGAAGGAGCCCGCAGGGGACCTTTCCCCCTCTGCCAGCCCTTCTGCAGAAGGCCCAGGAGAAAGGAGAGGGGATGGGACTGGCCACGTGGAGCTGGATGTCCCACCACCGCTGGAGCCTGGAGCAGAGGAGGGGCTGCTCTGTTAGCAGCCATTGTGAGAGCACATCGGCAAGGCAGGAGCACTAGGGAGGGACAGCAGGGTCTTTAGGTCCCAAAAGGCCATTGGCATGAAAGGATCGGACGAGGATGGAGAAAAGCAGCCTGTGCCAGGTGCCCTGTGCAACAATAGCCCAGGGACATGGGGACATGAGCCCCAGCTCCATCGGAGCGACGCTGACTTGTCCCCTCTGTGGGCTGAGCCACTGGCAGCCATGGGAGAGGGGAAATCGTGGCTTTGCTCCAGGAGAAAGAGTTTTAACGCACATTGGGAGAAGCCCTGGCGCCAGCTCTTGACAGGACAAGCCTTGAAAGGAGCACAGGGTGGGGGCATTTACTCACGCCAACTTCCACGTGGTCTGAACCTCGGTCATCTTGTTTGTGGAGCAGCTCGAAGTAGTAGCGTCTGGAGGACATGAGGCTGCGCAAGAGGGGAAGAAGCCAGTTAGAAATCATTGCTGAGCCAACTGCTACCGCTGCCAGGGCAATGGGAGCTCCCCTGCTAGAGGAGCCATCTCGGGAAACCCTCTCTGTCTTGCTCACGTGTTGCTAAACCTTCCTGGGGCAGGGAAGGTTCCTTTCCTGCTCCCCCATCCCACTGCTGAGAAGCTTCATGAGATCAGGGGGATCCCCTGTGCCCACTTCATCATCTGCAGAGGTGGCTATGGCCCCCAACACCTTCAAGCCGTGGACCTGGAGGCATGGTTGGTTGAGGTCCTGTCCAGCCCAGACCCCACATGCCTTTTGGGAAGAGACCATGGCTGGGGTCTCCTCCCAGGGAGGAGGAACTGAGTCAGCATGGAGCCAGCAGCTCCGTCTCCCCAACTCCATCCACCTGGGATGGGCAGCAGGAGCAAGCACACACTTACCGCAGAGGCTTGGAGACTTGTGAGCTGAATTTGGTGAACTCTCCTGGTGCCGTCCACTCAGTGCCCAGCTGGAGGAAGGAAGAAGGAACATGTGAGAGCACCGGGGACACTATGGGCCAAGCAGGCAAAAGGCCCAAACCCCACCAGGCTGTAAGAATCTCTCCTCCACCTCCATCAGGCACTATGCCACGCTGCAGAAAGGCTCTTCAGGCAGGAGGATATCCCAGAGGCTCTATCCCAGGGGCTGCTTGTCCCCAACTGCTGGCACTCCTGCCACAAGAACTTGTCACTGGCCAACAACACCAAGATCCCAAAAAGCTATGGGTGCAATGATGGACCATGGGGTTTCCGGTTATAGGAGTTAATGCCAAGAAAATCCAGGAGCAAATATTAAATCTCCTACTCTGGAACATAAGCTAGTCTTTGGTAGCTACAGCTAGGATGGGACCCAGGGGCAGAGATGGGACCAGGCTGAAATAGCCCGGCATTTCCCAAGGGGGCAAAGAAGCAGGAAAACTGCTTCTGGCAAAGTCACACATGGACCCTGCACCCTCCCTTTAAGAGGTGCTGCAGCAGAGGGACCTGTAGAAGGGAGAATGTGCGGTGGCTAAAGACCGCCCATAGGTTTGAAACATCGTTAATTGAACACTACGGATCTCCAGAAGGCACTCGGGATGGTTATCAGCATGCTGGAGAGCAAGGAGCCAGGCACCCCAAGGGAGGAGATGCTCTCAGTGGGAGCTCGAGCATCCCTGGTGCGGGGAAAGGCAGAGGGTCAAGGACGATGGCGTGTACCTTGCCCACAAACGCAGCCAGCCGGGAGTTGGACGGACTCTCATCAGAGCTAAGCCAGAACTCCGAATTGTCATCTGAAGCCACAGAAAACTGGAAATCCCCTGCAGAGAGCGAAGAAGAAGGTTACCACAGAGGGATACAGCAGCTCCGGTGGCATGGGCTCAGTCCCGGTGCCTCATTGTGAGATGGGGAAACAGGGATGGGCGGACAGAGGTGATGGGGCCACCCCAGACCCCACGTCATGGCTCTCTCCTGGATGGGTCGCGGGCCTCGCCTCCATTCGAAGCAACCAGGGAAAAGGGTCTTTGCTCCAGAAAGATCCTCCTGCCTGGGAGCCAGTGATTTGGAGTCTGTCTTTAAGAGCTTTTCTGTCCTCGTGTGGCCCAGGGAGGGGGAAGGTGGCAGCTTCTCCACGTTGCTGCAGGGGGAGAAGAGGCCAAGCTCCATCACTCACCATCCTTGAAGGGGTGGATGTAGCCAAAAATCCTCAGCCCATAGTTCTTCCACTTGGGCGACACAGCCAACTTCTTCACTGTGGTGCGGGTCTGCGGAGGAGAGACAGAGATGTGAAAGCATGAACAGTTCATGCCCAGGCTCATGCCTTGCACCAACATCACCCAGCCCACCTCCTCCTTGTTATCCCAGGGTCCTGTGCCCCTAGCACCGGAGGGAATGGTGATGTCCCATCACCACCCACCTCTTCTTCCATCCCTGCTCTGTTGAGAATTACCTGCCCCAAACCAAACCAAAAAGCCTGCAAGCAAAGGTCTTGAGGACCAAGCCCACACCCAGTGGAGATCCAGCAGCACGAGGAGAAGGACGAGCAGACCCTCCCTCTGACCCACCATCATCAGCCTTGGGACTCACATGGGGAAAGAGTGGAAAATGGAGGTTCTTCCTCAGGTGCCTCACGGCCCCTCCACACCAGTCTTCAAAGACATGCAAGTTTGCCTTCCCTTTGTACTGCAGGACAAGAAAGGGAGATGAGCGGGGTGTCCTCCTCACATCTCCCCCGCCTCCAAGGACAGCGTTAGGGCAGGCTGAAATGTGGATGTCAAGCCCTAGGGATGTCACCTGCCCAACCTCAGCTCTTCTGCAGTGACACTGAGGAAGGGCTGAGTTGCCATCCCTGTGCCAGCCCCAGGGTCGCAACACCAACCCCCAGGAGAGAACCCTCCTGCTGCTACTGCTTTGGGTCCCAAGCGCACTTGGACCCTTCACCCGCCCCCAGCATCCATCCCACCGGCACACAGCCAGGACCAGGAGACGGGCACAGCGTGGATCCATCCAGAGAAGACAGGCGGCAAGGTGTCCCCTTGCACACCCGCACAGACCGATGAGGGGGCTGACGCACACCCACGGCACACACCCGGGGAGCTCATCCTCATGGGCACCACGTTAACCCCAGGACCAGGCAGAGCCCCCGGGATGGATGATGGAGAGCAGTGAGGAGGATGGCTGGAGATGGCTTTGGAGCCTGGCATGCTGGGGGACATGGGCTGCAGGCTCCCCAACAAGGGGCAGGGTGAACCCCCTCCTCCACTATCACCCCTTTTGCTGCTCCCTGCCCACCTACCTGCTCATTCCAGGGCAAAGCCTGCTTGGTCAGGTTGAGTTTGGGGTGCGTGGTGGCTCGGTCGGACCGTTGGCCTCTGGAAAACCAGCCGTCCAAGTCCTGCCCATCGTTCTGCCAAGGAAGAAGGAGGGAGATATGAGAGATGGGGGAGGGTCAGGGCCAGCCCGGCTGCACTTGCAGGAGGTCTCCCTAGATCTAAACGTCTCGTTTTGGATGTCAAGCATTGCTAAACCAAGGCAAAAGCTTTCAAGGCTAACAGCAAAGGAAAGCAGGGGCAGGAGGAGGCAGAAAAATATTGGCAAGGTGTCCTGGGGAGCAGAGTTTCAAAATGTTCCAACTAAACTCGTTTCCCTTCCTCTGCTGAGGAGAGAAACTTCTCCAAAACAGTGAGTCTTACGTTCATCCGAAATGTTTGGCCAGTCTGATGGGCTACTGGAAATGGAGTATTTTGGGCCCCATATCCAAAAGAGCAGAAGCAATCTCTACGTCTGCTCATGGGCAGAGGAAGCAGGATGTTTCTTTGCTCCCCCTCTTTCTTTAAAGGGAATTAGGTTAATCCGATTGCTTGCGTCTCATAATTTAGAGGGATTAGGTAAGCATTCACCTGCCCCCAGCTTGCTGAAAAGGTGATGGGTGGCAGGGAAGAGCCAGGCACTTCTGGAGCCCACGCAGAGCATCCTCCTCTTCCACCATCTTGGCAGCTGCAGGCAGAGCCGGAGTGAGCCTGTGCCACCCCCGTGGGCATTGCCCTCTGCCATCACATCCCAGGAAGCACGGGCGGAGGAGGGACGAGGGACCAGCCAGCACATGCGGAAGGAAGAGCCACCAACCCTCTCCAAAGCGACCGCCGACCTGCTGCTGTGTCCCTTGCTTGGGGTGACGGGAAGCTATGCCTGTCACACAGGGACCTGGCTGGTGTCACAGCCCATTGTCACACTGGTGATGCCCACACTCAGCATCAGTCCTCTCCGGGGATGGGACTGAGGGGGACATGGATGTCCCTGCCACCTCTCTCAGGAGGATTCACCATCGTTGTCCCCCGTGGCCTTGGCCAGGGAGGGCAGGACCATGCCACCCCCCGAAGAGCAGAGCCAGCACCTCTCTGAAAGCAGAGCCCAGCTCTGAGCCCAGGCGAGAAGAACCACAGCATTGACAAAGCGCAGCCCGTTAGGATGCACAGTGCCAAAGGAATAATTAGCAAACTTTGCCTGAACGAACTCATTAGCGTCCCAGAGGAGGGGAGCGGTGCCCTTGGAAGATGTTATTAGGGAGGTGGCGTAATTGTGCCATGCTTGTTGGAAGGATTCACCCTCCTCCCAGGGAAGCCAAGATGCAATTCCTGCTGTCCCCCTCCGTCCTTATCCAGCACCAGTCCATGTTTTCTCCAGGCACCTCGTTTTCCTCCTTTGCCCGTCTGTCCCTTATTTATGAGGAGCTGGGAGAAATCAGAGCAGGGTCGTCCTTTCTCACCCATCCCCTGCCAGCCAGCCAGGCACAATCAGCCTCTTCCCCATCTGTATTTCTCACTGCCTAATTGCTGCCTAGCCTGAAGCCGGCTCTCCTTACTAGCACGTGGCTCTTCACAACCAGCGCCTGGAAAAAACTCTCTGTCCCTCGTATGGAGAGGGACTGGGATGGGTCTCCATCCCATGGGTGAGATGGGTAGAGAGGACAAGCCGCTGGCATCCCTGCCCTGCCGCAAAGATAAAGAGCCAGCTGTGTCGACAGCAAGATCCATGGTTGGGAGCTCACCAGGAGGAAAGTTTTCCATCTCCTTTTTTGAAGCAGAATTTTTTTGCTCCAGTTTGCAGAGTCCTTTCGAGCCAAGCTGTTTGCTTTCAAACTGGAGTGAACTTTTCCCCCGCCTGCCCCAACAGAGGGGACTATTCACAGCCCAGCTCTCTGCAGCTGGAAACAGGGGGTGGGTTATTTGCTGAAGGTGGGGACAAACCAGCCTTTTAATTGCAGATCCAGTGATGCTGTAGATGTTCAGCAGCTGCAAAAGACACTGGGCAGGGCTAGGCATAAAGAGATGTGCACCAGGAGGGCTCTGGGCGCAGGGACTCAATACTTTCCCCTCCCTCCAGACACAAAACACTCACCTGTGCTCAAAGTACCGTGGCTTGGGAACAGCCCAAGCAATGCGCACCCCGATGGTGAGTCGCTGTCACGGGGACCTGCAGCAGTTTGGCAGTGACCTGCTGTTGGGACGGGGCAGGGGACACCATGTGGTTACCCTCTCCTGCCATCCCACCTGCCTGCCCTGCTCCAAAGCCTCTTGGTGACAACAGGTTGAACAGGGGACAGCGGGGTGTCCTCGTAGCTACAATGCCAAGTGCCTCCTGGGCTGTTAGCAAGGAGAGATCCTCTCTCTGGCTTCTGTGTGGAGACCCCACCTGGGGTACACTGGGTCCAGTTTGGGGTTCTCCAGTCCAAGACAGACAAGTGGAGGTTAGCAAGACGGAGCAGAGGACACAGGAGAAGGTGGCTTTGCCCAGCAAAGCAGGACTTTATTGCCATCAACAGCTATGCAAGAGCGGGGCGCAGAGAAGATGATGCTGGACCCTCCTCAGAGAAGCACAGCGACAGGGCAAGAGGCACAAGGTGCAACACTAAAAGTTTCAGTGGGGTATTAGGGTTTTTTTTTAATCCACGACGAGGGCTGTTGAGCAGAACCAGACAGGTTGTGCCCTCTCCATCCTTTGACCTACTCGGATGGACAAGGCTTGGGACACCCTGCTCTAGCTGGCCGTGTGTCGGAGAGGGGACTTGGACGAGCAACCTCCACAGATCCCTTCCCACCCGACTGCACTCCGGCTCTCCGCTTACCATCAGCTCCTCCTCATGGCTCTCGCTGGAGTCCTCGGCTTTCCTCCACCGTGCCGACGCCTGGGCTGCCACCGGCCGCCTGCCGGGATCAGTCACCTCCCCCAGCCTCTCGCCATCTGCAAGGGGAGCAGAAGAAGGAGTGAGACCGCAGCCACCCACCACGTCCTCCCCATCCCAACATCGCTCCTCTTTTGGGGAGACCCTCTTGCCCTGGCAGGGGGAAGAGCAGGTGCTGCCATCGCCGCTGCTCCCAGCGGGGAGGGACACGGGGGACGACAGCACGGGACAATGGCGGGGGGCTCTGGCTGCGATTCCCCTCATTACATTTGTACTAAGCAGCTTGCAGCAGCTCATCAGCATCAGGTTTAATTACACCCCCCACAGCCCAGCTCATGGCCCTTGACGTAAGAGACAGCCGGGATAAGCTCCTGTGGGATCTCACTCCCCATCCATCCTCGGGGACGCATCCCTGCTCCCCTGCCCCTCTGATCCCCGGCTCTCCTGGAGCATCCCACAGCTCTGCCCAGAGCACACTGGCTCCGAGCACCCCCCAGACATATCCTCCCCAAACCCATCTTCCCACTCCCCAACACCACACTAAATGCACCATCGCAAAGACCTCACCAACAGCCCTGTCGCAGATGACTTCGTTACCGTGTGCTACATTAATTATCCCCAACCTACAGACTCCCCTCTGCAGCTCACACCCATCTTCCTTGGGCTGCGAAGGGAGGGTTTCTTTTAAACCACCCTCACTTCCCAGCACTAAAATAACTGACTTCCCCCAAAATAACGGCACAGTCTTGGAAAATGTATTAGTTATTGCGGGGGTGGGGCGGGGGGAACATCGTCTATCTCTGACACAGCAGGTGGCTGCCTCTGAACTTTTTAGACAGGCACCCAAAAACCTGGTGGGATGGAGGGAGTCTGCATTTCAACTGTCGCTTCTGGCGCCGGTGCACGGCTCGGCTCTGCATTTCAAACCGACATCAAGGGAAGCTCAAGGTGATGCTCAGAGAGGCGGGTGTCTAAGAACACCCATGGGTCCCCCCAAAAATCAGCCACCCCCATATCACAATAAGGGGGAGCCCTAGACGTTGCGAGCAGCCCCGCAGCCCTGTCCGCCAGCCGTGGGCATTGCAGCAAGGGGGTCACCGACACCCTCCAAAGGGTACGGCAAGATGCTCTCCTGTCCCTCCACACCCTCCTTCCCCCCAACAGCAAGTCTGGGGGGGTAGGAGCCCCCCAAAGTGAAACAGCCTCGGTGGCTGCTGTGGTGGGAGCTGCTGGGGTGGCTTCAGACCCCGCAGCCTGGCCAAGGAGGGGCGTGGGGTGCCCCTGGAGCCCCCCACCGCACGCCTCCCGTGCCATTAGTATTCCAGCAGCCGCGCAGCTGGCGTCTCCTTGGAGATGGCAGTACAAATCCCATCCCCACCGCGGGGACAGGAAATTAAGCTCTAAAGCCCCTTCTTCTGCTCTCAGCCATTCTTCAGCCCCTGGCAGCTCCGACTCTCTCCTGGCAGCTCCCTGCCTCCCTCCAGCCGCCCTCCTCCCCTCGCCCATCTTCATCCCCACACCGTTCCCCCCGCGGCCCCAGGGAGGGTGATGGGGAGCATTGCAGGGAGGAGCGGGACCAGATCCAGCACTCTCCTTTTGTCTCCTCTGCTCTCGAGACCCCCCATCGCTCCTGGGGATGCTCCTGCCAGCACAGGCGGTGGAAATAAAGCCGATCCTCGCTGTGCCGAGGCTGCAGATGCTGCTGCTCCAGCACGGAGTGCCGGGGACAGCGTTATTTCCCCCCCACCGGACACGAGGAAGATTTCGGTGCATCCCCAGGGACCTGCCAAGGGATGGGATGCAGCAGCCGGCTCCATGCAGGGTGTCTCTCCTGGCCTTGGAGGAGATGAACCTGTCTCATGGGATTTGCCAACTCGGCATCCGTCTGCGATGCAGGCTGGGGGTGCCACACTGCAAGTCCTGTCCCTGGGATGGACTAACCCCCTATGGGCCTCTGCTGCCGAGCCCTGGGTCCTGGCGAGCAAACCTGAGCCGGCAGCATCCCCGGCTGCACCTGCAGGGGATGGCTGGACATCGCCACCCCGCCTTCGCTCAGCCCTTTTCGCTCACCTCTGGGTACAGCACCCCGGTTTGGGCCCCTGCTACAAGTCATTGGGTAAACTGGAGAGAGATTATTTGATATAAATTCGAGCAAAGAGGGGAAAAAAAAAAAGCACGTTCCCCTCAGCAACACTGCGCAGGCTCCGTCCTTGGAGGCTCTCAAGAGCCAAAGCCATAAGCCCCTGCTCACCCTCCACCCCCATCACCCAGCTCCATCCCCACCAGCGACCCTCTCAAACTCAAGCAACTCCTCTCAGCCACCACAAAGGAGCAGGATAGGGCTTGTGCTCCCTACTTTGGTTTGCATCTAAATTAAATGCCAGCGCTGCTCTGATGGGGTTTAAGTAACACCGAGGCTCAAAACCTGCGTGCCTTCAGCAAAACCCTCTCTCTTCTTGGCGGGGAGGCTAGTGCTTGTATCCCCAGAGGAGTGAAAGCGCCAGCAAAGCCCCAGAAAAAGGCTTCCAGGCTTCTGCGCCGATGTTTATTCCCCTGCAATTTAAATATTGGATAGCAAAGTCAAGGGCAGCCTTAGCCAAACACTCAAATGCTAATCAGCCTGTGTGGGAATGGGAAATAAATGTCGCCCTTGATAAGGGGAAGGAAAAGCCAACACCTTGTACCAACAAGCATCACTTTGCTCCCCTCTCAAAAAATCAAGCCCCTTTGGTCTGAACCTCGCCCCTGCGACAGAGGAGTGGGTCAGGGGGTACAAGAAGAGGAGGGAGAAAGCAGCACCGGGAGGAAGGAGGGTTTTGGTTTCCCCCAGCTTGCTTTCCTCCTACGCATCCTCCCAGCGCCCTCCGGGACTGCTCGTTTGCTGTGCCCAGCCCGGCTGCTCCCCCAGCATCCCTCTGGGATGCAGAGCCACCACCGCCGCTCTGATTAATTCTGCTAACCTGCCTCTTTTTCAAGGACCAGAAAGAGCCGCATAAAGGCGGGTAGCAGGGGGTGAGAGGATGGGGGAAGGTCTGGAGGATGAGCAAGGGACCTGCTCACTCGGGGACGGCGTTACCCGTTACCCGGGGGGATGCTCAGCAGGGATGCATTAAGAGCTCTTCCCCCAACAAGCGCGGGAGCGACACTAATGCTTTAAGAGCAGCGCAAGGAGGGGTCAGGAGATGCACACGCCATCGCATGAACCACCTCCGAGTCACAGCAGCCTCCAGACAACGAGCCAGGGCCAGAAGTGGTCCTCAGGATGAGACCGTGGGTGCAAGGGACCAAGTACCCACCCCCTCGCACAGCACAGAGACTAGGGCGATGCCTCTCTGGGAGATAAGAGTTTCCCTGTTATCGCAGCCGCATAAACCCCCTGCTGCCGCCTCCCCCCTCCGCCGGGAAGCACAGAGGGCCTTTCACGCAGCCAACTCCTGCCTCCCCACCTCCCTTCTCCTCCCCTCCTGCTTGGCTGACGGCACGCAGCTCGCTCGCCCCAAACACAGCCCCTTTCTTCGGTTGGGTTTCGGAGCCGGGATTTCTCTTGCAGCTTTCTGGACCCTTGCCAAACCCTCCAACGTGGTTAGAGATGCCCCCTCACTTACGCTTCCTCCTGCATCTCCTAATTGCTTCTAACAAGTCTCCCCTCCACAGTCACTTGCTGCAAGCTTGCTCTGCTCTCACCCACCATGTACCCAGACCAGTCACCCAGGGATAAACCCAGACACGGCCCAGCAAGCCAAGCTGCCTCCGCACAGGCAGGGGAAGGCTCATAGGAGCATCCGCAAAAGGACCAGGGCTGGGATTCCCAAGATCCCCAGCTCCTGCCCTCCAGCTTGGATGCTCAGCCCTGATGAGCTCTGGCTGCGCAACGGGAAGGGTCCCACGGGGAAACGTCGGGTGGGACAGGCTGGTCCCGGTCATCAGGCAGCCACGTATGGAACGGATGGAGCCACCGGAGAGAAATTGCCGGGATGGGACAGTGGTCGGGCAATGCCTTAGCATGCTCTGCCCAGCTCCAGCTACTGCCAGGGCTCTGCTCCCTGTCCCAGAGGTGCCCACGCGAGGATGAAAACCCCTGAGCAGCAGACTCTGACGACTCTTCGGGGATGAAAAGCATCAGCTCGGCAGTGGGCACGGCCCTGGAGCACGAGGCAGCACCACCCAGGACCTCGGAGCATCCTCCCATCCCACACGCTGAGCAGTCAGAGTCCGGCCCTGCTTTGGTCCAGGCTGGGTGTCCTGGTGGGCGATGCTGAGCCCTTGGGGCTTCAGGGGTGAGACTTCTTCCTTCGGGAGGGGTCTCCTGCAGCAGCATCAGTGGCAGCTGCAGACCCCCGGGACCCTTCTTCTCTCTCTTTTCCCCCCAAAACAGAGCCTGAAGGGCATCAAGCACTTGGGCTCAGCCAGTGAGAGGAGAAATGACGCACCCCAGCCCCAAGTTCCCAAGCACATCAGCTGGGTGGGATTCAGGGCACGGTCCCTGTACTATTTCCAACCCCTTTCCCACCAAGCTGATGCTCCAGAGCAGACATGTGGAGCAATTAATCCGTTGCCAGGAGCCATGTCCCACTGAAATACAGCCTTCCATGGCGCTCCCAGTCCCCTGCCTGCCCTGCACCTCCCTGCCCAAGCCCGGCTGCCTGCAAAGCTCCCAGCCCCTGCAAAGCCCAGAAAAAGATGCAGGTGAGCTGGCTGGGACCAGAGTGGACTGGAAAAATGATGACATTCAAGCAAAAAATTGTGTCTGAGCTCAAACGCCCAAAATCTTGTGC
This sequence comes from Leptodon cayanensis, assembly GCA_027564655.1. NCBI lineage: Eukaryota > Metazoa > Chordata > Aves > Accipitriformes > Accipitridae > Leptodon > Leptodon cayanensis. Next base: position 30,089,629 of record JANXJC010000021.1, read on the forward strand.
TTAAAAAAAAAAAAAAAAAAAGGCATTTAAGCTGCAATTTGGAAGTGCCCTGTGGGGCCTCCCAGGAGCTGCCCCGTGTTGCCTGCGAGGGTCTGACACCTTGGCCAGCCTCCCCTCAGTGGGGCACGACACCATGCCCCGGGGGACATGGCTGGCAAGGGCAGCCCAGCCACGGGAGAAGATGCCTGTGCCTGCGAGGAAGCCTCAGTGCCGCAGGAGCCTACGGTTCCCCACCAGCTACCCCGACAAGCAAACCGTGACCAGAGCAACGGAAAAGGAGATGGATGGATTTAGCTCGGTTCTCCAAGAAATCCCCCCTGGGGTGGCCATCTGCTTTCCTGTCTTCCCATTCCTGCAGCAAAATCCGCGCTGGATGGGAGATGCCAAAGAAAGCCAGAGCTGCCTCCAGCCCTGCTGCAAGCAGCCTCGCCACCATCCATCCCTGAAATACCGGTGGACTGGGCTGCAACGGGTTACCAAAACCATCTAGGTGTGTTCAGAGCTGCATCTTAACCTGGATCCCTACCTCCCAGTAAAAAGATGAGCTGAGAAGCAGCACCACCATCCATGCACAGAAGATGGGGAAAGGCAAGGAGAAATTCTCAGAAATGTGCTGGAAATACCAGGACAACACCACGAAGGTCAGGATGCTAAGGACCAGGTTTCGGGCATGCTGAGTACCCCACACCTGAGCTGACATCTTTTGAGGTCTACCACCCAAGGGAGGTCTACACACGTCCTGGCTGCTCCTGATCTCCGAACTTCTGCAGGATGCTTTTGAGCTCTCCAAATCCAGAGGGACTGGAGAGGGACAAAGCTTCTCCAGCATCCAGCCCAGCTACTGAGTCCATCTGCACATCTGGGAAACACTGCAAGGCTTCTGTAAAGAAACCCTTGCCCATCCAGACCATTGCATCCATCCCCTCTCTCCCCATGGAAGAAGAGAACTCAAACCCTACCAAACCAATGAGCCCACAAAGAAAGTAGCGGAGGGAAAGCCAGTCCTGCTCTTGGGAAACGCGTGGTAGTGGAAAGATAGGGGAGAGGGCCTCACTAATGGCAGCACATGAAGCTACGATAGTGCCAAAGGGGAACGCCAAGCCCCCAGCAAGAAGCAGTACCCGTGTCAGGAGGATGCCAGCAAAAGAGGGATGAAGGCAGCAACCTGAGCCAGAAGACGAGCCAAGGATGCTGCAAGTGGGCGAGCAGCTCAGGGAGGACGATCCCAAGCATCCACCGTGGGTTCAGGGAATAGAAAAGGAGGAGACAGCCCAACTCCAGTGCCTTCCCAGGACAAGTAACAGGGCAGCTCGGGGGAGCGGGGCTCTGCCCAACAAGCCCCTACCAGCAAGAAGACACACCAGATCCGCAGCTGCAAAAGCGACGGGCTTAAACTGGGTTTACACCCCTGGGGATTTCAGGCTGATCTCTCCCCGACTTCATAGGGGACACGAGCTCGGTGGCCAGTAACAAATTAGTCCCAAACCACATCAAGACCAGAGGCAGAGCGATGCCCAGGAGGTGCCTGCCTCTGCAGGAGCCAGCAGAAAGAAGTGCCCTCCCCAGGGCTCTGGTGCCCATCCTCAGACCTCAGAGTGCTGCTAATGCTCCCGTTTTCCCCTGCAATGCGAACGGTGGCATCCCTCTGGCCACGCAGGACCACTCCATGCCCCAGCACATCCTTCCAGGATGCTGCCATGGGGCAGAAAACCAAGTCCATCCCTTGGGGCTCAATCCCCAAGGGCTGAACAGGGGCACCCTGCCATGACGGAGCTCGGAGATGGAGTGAAAGGAGCAGCAACGTGAAGCGAGGTGACATATAAACCCAGACACAGCTGCAGCAAAGGTGGCAGTGTCGGCATTTTTATTAAACCCACCGGTTTAATTACCAACAGCCCAGTGCTCTCCAGCACAGACACAGCCTCCGAGTCAGCCGCCAGAGAAAAGACGCACAAGCAACCCTCCACCAATCCTCCTAACGAGCTGTTAAGCAATTATAATTAGCCAGTGAGGAGTCAATATTGCAAATCCCCTTCCACCACCGCAAAAACGCAGCGCTGCCCACCAGGAAAAAAAATATCGTGCTGCCTGCAGTAATGTGTTTGCTCCACGGCACCCAGGGGGAAACCCAGGCAGTGGGTGCTCACACGAGCCAGGTGACAGCCAATTGACAGCAGACGACATTGACGGAGACGAGGCGAATGGGGCTTGTGACCATCATGGGGATGCAGACAGGGGTGCAGGATCAGTCCCCCGGACAGCCCTTCCCTGCCTCCTTCGGTCACTCTTGCCTGCTTAGATGCCGATTTTACCTGCTGCCGGCTGAGAAAAGGGTTTTGGTTTGGTCCCTGGGTCACTACCTCAAGGAACAGATGCCTCGCCGAGGGAACTAGAGGAGCAAGGGGGTTTTTTTCCTGCCTCCCCCAAACCCATTCATTTCATGCTGTTTACCCACTCTGTGACATCCCTCTCGGCTGGAGCAATGGAAATCGATGCTGAATCGTTCAGGGCTGGCGATGGAGCTGCCATGAGACCGCTCAAGCTGACAAACACCCACCAGAAGTGGCAGCCCTGACACTTCCACGCTAAACTCAGGGTCCCAAATCCCTCCTGTGCATCGAGAGCACCCAGATCTCCCCCATCTTCCCCCAGCTCACACCTGACCGTGCATCCGTTGGCCTCCGGTCTCCATCTGCTCCAGCAACGTTTCATTTTGCACCAGTTCCAAAGTGAGCCAGGGCGACTCCAGCCAGACCATGCACCCATCCCTCCACCCTCCCCATTTGAACAAGGATGATGCTCACTCATGGCCCTCAGCACAAAGATTTCACTTCCCGGGACACAGCCTCCGGAGGTGGTCACTTGTAGCCCGTGATGTGCCAGGAATTGGGAAGAATTCATTTCACCCTAAAAATATTTCAGTCTCCAACCTCCACGCTGCCCTGCAGACAGCCTGTGGGGTTCACCATTTCACCTGCCAGCTTTCCAACCTGTTTCAGCCAGCGTCTCGTTTATCTCCACCAGCGCTGGGTGCTTTTAACCTTTCCCTTATCTTTAATTTGGCAGCAAATTCGGCTGAATTTGCAGAGACCATCCTCTCCTGTTTAGCCTCCCCGACGAAATCCTCCTGTGCATCACACTCGTGCAGTCCCCGCCGGTCAGCAGCTGGCTCCCACCGAAATCCCTCGGTCCTGCCATTGCCAAGGCAACCAGCCACCGATACCTCGGGGCGGCTGCTCATCCCCTCCCAAAGAGCGGCTCCGGAGAGGCCTGGCCACAGCACAGCACGGGGAAGGGACGGAGGGCAGACGCGTGGCGGTGCCGGGAAGCATGAAGCTCTCCAAACACCAACGCAAAGAGCTCCTGGTGCTTGGGAAAAGCCCGTACCATGGGGTGTGGAAAGTGTTTCGCCCTCCCTGAGCATCTCCAGATGTATAATGGCTACACCTTCAGAGCAGAGCGTTTTCCCAATAAAAAGCCAATACCCCTGCCCCGGCCCTCGCAGCCGTCACCTCCAGGCCAGGGGAAGCCGGACGCGACGGCAGCAGCCGAGAAGCGTGTCAGCCACCGAGACGCCCTTTCAGGGAACCCCGCGGCACCGCCCAGCACAGCCACGGCCGCCCAAGCGCCCGCTGCCGCAGCGGTGCCGTGCCCGGTGCCGTCACGGGCTCGGAGGGCATCGGGCCAGCCAGCTGCGGGACAGGGCTCCTCTGCGTCGTGCCGCCACGGCCGGTGCCGGCACGCCAGGACCCACCTGCTCCTCGCCCCCCCGCCACGCTCCCTCAATCGTCTCTTTGATGCCGAAGCCAGCGGCACAGAGAGGGCTGTGACTGCGGCCGCACAGCTGGCATCTGGCCGGGGCTGCGCTCGCCTCCCCGCATCCCTCCGAGCCCGGTGGACAGGGGCGGCCAGCAAAAGTCCCCCCCACGCCAAATCCCCCGGGATGCCGTGCCGGATGAGCAGAGCTATGGGTCCTCCGATGCCCTCTCCGGGATGCTCCGAAAGCTGCTCGACTCCGTCGCAGCGCAGCGAGGGCGGAGGAGAAATGCCGTGGAGCCGAGGGACCTGCCGCCCCACTGCTTGGCCAGCCTGGCTTTCCAGAGGCCCCTTCCATGTGGATCCGCCTTTTCCCAGACACAGAGGAGGCAACTGGTGACCCCGGCTCACTGCAGAGCATCAACAGCTCTGCAGTTAAAGCAGACTTCAAAAGGAGCCCCGAGAGGAGGAAAACAGCACAGGAAATTAATTGACAGCAAATGCCCACATTAAAGGGGACAGAGAATAATATTTTTAATCAGGTTGTTTTATGTCTCTCTTCATGTTTTTAAAAGGACTTAAGCTGCCACGTCTTGGAAGAGCCTCCACGGCTGAGGAGCGGTGAAGGGACAGAGCGCTTTGCTCTCTTCTCCTTCTGCCATCACCGAGGTCCAGCGGGACCCGCTGACCCATCCCCACACAGACACACGCATGCCAAAACCATCCCCTCTGCCCGGGGTCTGGGGTTTCCGCAGAGACCGGAGCGACAAACGCACCCACAACATCCTTTCCCTGGGGAGGGACCGCGCAGCTCCCAGGAGGGCAAAGCATCCCTAGAAATAAAGCCGCATCCCTGCTCCTGCCGACGCACGCTCAGTGCTGGAAATACTGGGGCTCGCAGGGTGAATCCCCAGGGATCTGCTCTTACCCTCACCCATCCCATGACTTCAGGCAGAGGAAGCAGGAGCCAGGGCCAAGTCCTTTTCCCTGGGTACGGGGTCAGATCCAGGCTCCCCCCACACCCTGCCTTACTGGTCACAGCTGCAGGCAAGAGGACTGGCTCTGGCACCGAGCTCTCCGCCGCCGAGCACAGCTCAGAGTCCCCACACGGTCACTCCAGCCCACCGCGACCCTGGGGACAGATGGCCAGAGCAGAGACAGGATCAGGCCCAGGCACCCTGCCCCGTCCCACCGCTGAGATGCATCACAGCCAGCCCTAAGCCCCCCCAAACAGACAGCAAGCGGAGCTGCAGCAACCAGCAGCAGGACGGCAGAGTTAAGGATAAATCATCCCCGTGTAACCCATGTGTTTTTGCTTCACTATCAAGCCCTGCAATTCCCCACCTCCCCTGGCTTCAAGGGACTTTTCTGGGGACCCCCCCTAGATGCCAAGGGGACCATGTCACAGCCAGGCTGGGGAGAGGTGCTGCTGCAGGGTGGTTCAAAGACGGTTGTGCCTTTGAATAGCCAAATTTTTGCCTTTGAGTAACCCACAGTACCATATTTTTCCCATACTTCTCCCCCATCACCTGCCAAAAAGCCCTGAGATGCCCACAGGCCCCCCCAGCCAAAGGACAGGGCTCGCTTGTCTGTCCATCCATCCGCCTCGCTCTTGGCAGGTCCGGCGCGGTGACAAAGAGCCGATTCAGAGGAGTGGGGCACCTGAGAGGAGCAGGGCAAGGAGCCCAGGGCAAACCAGGCCACAGCCCGGCGAGGAAGACGAGGGCTGCGGGGCTTCCCGGCTGGAGAAACAGTCCCAATGACACCAAAACCAGCCCGCTCCCCTGCTCCAAACCTCCCTTGTCGGCAGCAGGGATGGGACCAGCCTTCCCCAGCACCGGGGCCCCACACCGAAAGGGGTGTCTGTCCAAGGAAAGTAGCCTCTTTCTAGCAGGGATAGGAGAGCAGGGCGATGCCAAGAGAAAGAAAAGCAGCACCCAGCCTCCTCGCAAACCCTGCTGCCCTTCGTCTTCAAAGGGCTCTTTCTCGTTCTCTTCCCTATCTGCTCCTGGCATCCCTGACAAAAGGAATGAAACCCACAGCAGTTCGCAGCATTTCAGCATCCCAATTAAAATCAAAGTGCCGATCGCAACCGCTCTGTCCAAAAGAGATGCATTATCCCCTGCAGTTCAGCGGAAATGCTGCTGCACATCATCCCAAACCTTCCCCCTCCTGCTCCCCCTGCGTGCAAGACCCCAAAGGACAGGCCCCCGGGGAGGGACAGGCAAGGACGAGGATCTGCAGGCAGCGCCGGGCTGAGCCAAACAAAGAGCATCCAACCCATCACTGCCTCTGGCTCAGAGCATTTTGGGAAGCCCTCTGGACCATGGCAGAGGGGTGTCCCCCGCTCCCGCACACCAGCGGCTCTTCTTCCAGACAAAGTTCACGAGGACGCACGCAGCCAGACCCAGGCAGTGCCACGTCCTGCTGGTAACAAGAAGCCCGGCTGGGTTTTCCTCCCCAGGTGGCCCCGCTTTAGCTGCGAGTTGGCTTTAGCATCCTCCAGCACGCATCCTGCGCTCCCCCAGTCACAAAACCTTCTGAAACCTGGCTCCCAGCACCACCGCTTGTTCAGCGCCAGCAATAGCCCCATGTGCTAAATCACTGCCCCAGCGAGATGGCTGCCAGGGGAGCAGGACCAGCCCCACGCCCCTGCTAAGAGCCATTTTAGATTTTTACTGACATTTTTTTTCCCTTCTTCCTTTTCTTTCTTCTTTTTTTTTTTCCTTTCCACCTGGCACGCCAGCATTTCCACCCCATTGCCTCCGAGCGGTTTCCAGCCGGGAGAACACCGTAATGGCCTCATTATTTCAGATGAGGAATCTGTGTGTTCAATTACGCAGAGAAGGGTAATTATCTACTTGTAGAAGATAAGAAAAGGGGGGTTATTTTACCAGGGACATAGCACCAGCACAGTTCCCAGCCAAGTCTCCGGATGCTCCAGCTCCATCTGTGATCACCAGCTGGGCCGAGGGGACATGGGTACCCCCCGAATAATCCCCCCATGCCTTCGCTGTGCTCCCTGATATGCGCAGACCCCACTGCCGCCACTTGGCCTGGTCCTCCCCACCTTACACCCTTCCAAGCTGCCTAAAGCCTCATGCCCTGCACCTTCAGCCTCCAAAAAGCACCTCTGCCGGGTGATACTTCATTTAACAAGTAATTAACCCTTTTTTCCATATATCCTCTGCCAGCTGACACAAGCCGGGCAGCACCCTTGGCAGCAGGCAGACAGGTTCTGGCTCGCAGTGGCCAAAAAAAAAAAAAAAAAAAAAAAGTCATCTCCGAATCTCGGACAGCTTTTGGTCCACAGACCCTTGCGGTGATGCTGAAGAGCCCTGCATCCTCCGCAGCTACCTCTCCCCCTCCAGGGACAGGTGTCCCCTCATCCCTAAGGGATCTGGGACCAGGACACACCAGAGCTCCCTGCAGATCCCATGGCCCCACAGATCAGGTAGGAGAAAGGAGACACTTGAGCCAGGAGGGCACGGTGACACACACACACCCCCCACTTGCTCACCCCAGCCCAGGGACACCCGCTAAGCCCCTGGGAATATCGGGTACTGGCTGCTTTCCATCGGGAACACAATGCACACCGACAGCTGTGCTCTGCCACCGGCCTGGGGGATGTCTTTTGCAAAAGCTGGGACATGAAGAAGAGCAAACCCCATCCCCACTGTGACAGGACCCCCGTGGCCATGGGAAGCAAGTTTTTCCCCCCAGCATGGCTCAAAGGAGCTTCAACACAAGCGAGGTGACAGGGGAAAACATCACCGGGTAGAGGGGGGCTGCCCCAGAGCCCTCCCGCGGCATAGCTCTGCCTTTCAGCTGTCTCCACAACTCAGCCCCAAACCCTTCCTTCTCCCCTCAAACTCTTGCACCAAGCTTTTTCTTGAATTTTTTTTTTCTCAGATATATTTTTTATTCCTTTTTTTTTTTTTTTACTCTGTTCAGTATTTTTCCAACTAAAACAGCTCCCTGGCTCTCCCACTCTGGCGCTCTGCTGGGTTGCAGCAGCAGGTCTAGGGTCCATCTATGCGTACCCGAATCCCTCTCCCAGCCTCCACCCAACCTCTCTCCATCACCACGCTTCCAAAAAGGCTCAGCGGGACCTAAACTCCAGCTTTGCCACACGTTCAGCCAGGCTTTAGGCACCGATGGGAAAATCCCAGTGCAAGGAGCAGCATCTCCCTGGAGTCCAGTGCTAGACAGTGGAGGGGGCAGGATCCAGCCCAGGCAAGGTCCACCTTCCCCTGGGGAAGCACCCACCTCGCCGCACCCTAGCCAGAGAAGATGTCCGTGCTCCCCATGGCATGGGGTGAATCCAAACCCCATCACCAGACCAATGGAAAACACCGCCGGAGCGCTGCCCTTGCCTGGCACCTCCCAAGCCACGATCCCCCCACGCCGTCCCCATCCACTGCACATCCCCATCTCTTTCCCCACCTCTCGCAGACCCTCTTCTCCCCCAAAGCCGTGCGCCGATCACCCCCCCTGGCTCACAGCCGTCCAGCTGAGCTGCAGGGTTTCCCCGCTGCGAGACGGAGCGGGGCTGTGCATCTCCTCACTGCTACAGCAAACTCCACAGCCCCCCCTCAGACCACCCTGAGGGGCAGGCTGGGATGCAGGGCACGTAGGGAGGAGGGAAGGAAGAGCAGGAAGAGGCACCCACCGGGTTCAGCACCCGAAAACGCACTCAGGGAAGGCACCGGCACACAGGCATTGCTCTGTGCATCCTCCCCGGATGAAGCCACGGAGGAAAACCTCGTCTCGCCCTCGCACCGCTGCATCCCGACATCCAGAGGGACCCTGACCCACGGTTTTCACAGCCAGCCATCCGCAGGGCCAGTGATCCCGCACCATCTACCCCCCTGCCCGAGGCTGCCAGCCCCGAAAGAGGAAGGACTTGGCCCTCCTTAACACCAGGATAATTGCAGAGACACAGGGCAGCCGCTTGCGGTTAGACTTCTGTAACTTGTGGCTTTTCCATTAAGCACGACCCTGCAGCGGAGAAAAGAAAACAAGTGGCGCAGCCTCCCCATAACCCCTCCTTTGAGGCGATGCACAAGCAGCCTCATTTCCTGCTTCTCGTATTAGCATTATCCCGATTTTACCATAAGGCCCAAAAATTTGCAGGATCATGCTGCTGCTACGGTCGGAAACTTTGGGTTTGCCAGCTGAGAGGCTTCACCGGCCTCCAGAACTGCTCTGACCCACTCAGAAAAGTCATTTCTTGCCTAAATAAGCAGTAACGCTCATTTCTTTCTTATTTTTTTTAGGACAAAAACCGCTTGGTGAGTTCAGTCCGACCAGAAACGTTACAGCTCAAGTTTCACCCGGCGAATATTTTGTGCAGTTTTATGCCACCCGAGCAGCCCAACAAGGTCTGCAAGGGTAAAGCTGGGAGCAATTAACCACAAAGCCGAAGCGTAGGGCGAGTGCTAGCACCTGTCCCTCCGGAGTAGCCCTGCCAGAGCATCCCGGATTGCATCCCTGGGCGCAAGCCGAGGGTTGGAGGAAGAAGGATTTTTTTTTTTTTCCCCGATAAAGAAGGACTGGCTGAGAAAGTGTTGGAAAAGGATGGGAGGGTTTGGGTTTGCCCCTTCCAGCAGCAGAGAGTGGCTATAAATGGCCTTCTTTGTCATCGCAGCCAAAGCGGCGGGCGGAAAAATGAGGACAGAGCCGCTCGAGGCGGGGGGGGGGGGGGGGGAATGAACACCCCC
>JANXJC010000021.1:30099230-30109477 GCA_027564655.1 Leptodon cayanensis
GGGCGGTGCGGGACGAAAAGCCGCCGTAGGGCCGGGGGGGCGGGGGGGGATGTCCCACTCTGCTGGTGCTGGGTGGGAGCGGGGCCGGCGGGGCCGGGGGGATGCTCTAAAAGCCCGGCGTGGTGGGGGGCACCCACCAGCCTTTGCGGGGGGACCCCGAACCCCACCGAGGCCTCGCACCGAGGGGTGATGGGGGTCGGAGGGGGGGACCCTGGTGCTGTCCCCGGTTGGGGGGGGATGTCGCCCGCCTGCCCCCCCCCCCCGGTTACCTCTGCCGTAGGCGAAGGGGAGGCGCAGGGCGCGGCCCTGGCGCACCAGGCTGATGTGGAGGTAGGTGAACCAGACGGCGAAGGTGAGCAGCACCAGCAGCAGCAGCAGCTTCAGCTGCTTCCGGAGCTTCTTCACCGGGAGCCGCGGCATCCTGCCGCCCGCATCGCCCCCCCCGCCGCCGTCGCCGCCGCCGCCGCCGCCGGCCTAGCCCCGGCCCATCGGGCCCCCCGCCCGCCCGAGCCCGCTCGTTACGGGCCGGCTGCGAGGGCAGCGGGGCGGCGGCGTGGCTCGGCGCGGTGACCCCCGGCCGCCCGGTGCATCGCCGCCGCCCCGTCGCGCCGGCACCCGCGGGTGGGGGAATGAATGAGCGGGGCCGCGGCGGGATGGAGCGGGGGGGGGTACTGCGGGGCGGCGCTGCCGCCACGCCCCCTCGGCCCGAGCGACGGCGCCGCCGGCCAATCGCGAGACGGCTAGCGAGGGACCACCGCCAATGGGTGGCCCGCGGGGGAGGAGCCCGCGGAGGCGCCGCGCGTCTCCACGCCAACGGGCCGGCATCCCCGCGAGGCGCCGCGGGAGAGGCCATGGGGACCGCGGCGGGGGGACGACGACGACGACGACGACTGGTGACCGTGTCCCCGTTCCCGTCCCTGTCCTTGTCCCTGCGCGGCGGCGGGGTGGGAGAGGAAGGGTATCCGCGCCGCTGGGCCCGGCGGGGCCGGCGGGACCGGTGACGCGGGCCTCGGCGGGGCCGCCCCCCGACCCCCCCCCAAGGCGGGGATGGTACGTTCCCGCGCGGCCTCGGCAGGGGCTGCGGGGCCCGACCCCGTCCGCGGGGGGGGGAGCGGGATCCCCCTCACCGGTGCGAGGATCCCCCCGGCCCCCCCTCGCCGGGTGCAGCGATCCCACGGGCTCGGATGCGGGGATCCCTGGGATCCCCCCTGCCTGGGTGCAGGGATCCTATAGGGGCGGGTGGTGGGGTCCCCCTGATCCCCGCTTGCTGGGTGCAGGGATCCCACGGGGGCTGGGATCCCTGGAACCCCCCTCGCTGGGTGCAGGGATCCCACGGGGGCTGGGATCCCCGGCATCCCCCTCGCTGGATGCAGGGATCCCACAGGGGCTGGGATCCCCAGAATCCCCCTTGCTGGCTGCACGGGATCCCACAGGGGCTGGGATCCCCCTTGCTGGATGCAGGGATCCCACAGGGGCTGGGATCCCTGGAACCCCCCTCGCTGGGTGCAGGGATCCCACGAGGGCTGGGATCCCCGGGATCCCCCTCGCTGGGTGCATGGGATCCCATGGGGGCTGGGATCCCCTTCGCTGCGTGCAGCAACCCCCGGGGCAGAGGCCGCTTCTGCCGGCAGGGCCATCTGGAAGCAGGAGGGCAGTAGCTAACCCTGCGCAAAGCCTAACAGTAATTAAGAGTAAGACTTAATTACAATGACGGCAAACAAGGCCTCGCCGACGGACGGTTACGGGCCGCACCACCTTTAAGGAGCCACTCACCAGGGCTGCTCCTCGGGGCTGCGGGGGCTCAGCCAGGCTGAGACCGGCCACAACTCTCTTCACCGATGCACAGGCTGGCTTTTCCCGCTGCAGCGCAGTGGCGAAAACATCGGGGCGCTTTTTTTTTTGTCTCCTTTCCCGCTCCACAAGTTGAGGCAGCAGCTCCTCCTTGCGGCGGCTCGGGGCTGGGACAAAAACACACGAGAAATCCGTTATTAGAGAAAAAAGTACATGCACAGCTGCGAAAACTAGAGGGCACCAGTGCTCTGGGTTTCGTTTCCCTGCGCTCCACTCCCTTGAGGATGTGGAAGGTTAATTAGACGGTAATTAAGCCCAATTTAGACAAACAGGCGGGGAAAGCAGCAGTGGGAAGCTCGGTCCTTGTTAGGAAGCGAACCGGCACTGAGCCCTGCAGCGGGCTGGGGCGGCCAGGGGCTGGCAGGGCGGCCCCAGCCAGGAGGAGGAGGAGGAGGAGGCCGGGATGAAGGGGATCTCTGCACAAGGCTCTCCCAACCGATGCGAAAGACACGCATCTGGGGAAATTAAGCCATTATTCTCCCCATTTTTTGCACCTCTCCAGCAAAGGGAGTGGGAGGCCGCAGGTTGGGACATGGCTGTTTGCACAACCTTCGGCCAAGGGACCAAGGTTCAACCTCTTCCCACCCTGCCAGCAGCCCTGCGGGGGTCCAGGAGGGTTGGGAACACCGGTGGGACATCCCAAAAAATTTGTGACTGGCCCATAGTGACCAAGGAGAGAAGCTGGGACACAAAGTACAGAATTACAAGAAAAAATATTCATGCACAAGGGGTCCCAGCCCAACTGGGGCACCCCAAATGTGGCTTTGCAGAGGGTTCTCGTACCCTCCGAACGGTCAGGTACAAAACAATTCGACTAATTACTAGTGCCTACGCTACTGATTACTAATTGTAGTCAAATTTCGCAAAGCAATGCTAGTTTTGCAGCATTGCAAATTCTCACTGCTTGTCCATTGAGCCAGATGTCCCTGGAGTCAGTCTTGCCAGAGTGACTCCGCTGTGATGCCAGACGATGCTGGGAGGGATTGCAAGATGTGTCAGAAGGGTTTAGGATGCTGGCATTATCTTGGGTGTCCCGGGGCTTCCTTTATCCTTTGTGGACAACTCGAAGCTTCTGAGAAGCAAAGTCTGTATTTCCAGGGCCAGGCTGCCCTTTCGTTTGTTTTACTTAAGCATGAACAATCCCAGAGTTGCCAATAAAATTTTGTTACCGCCTTGTATTATAGTGTATAATCTGAATTAAGATGTATTAACAAAGTTAATACACTGTCATACTATAAAGACTGGTTGGTATAATAGTGAGGGAGGGGAATTTTCATAAGGGGTCTGGTACCCTTGGGGACTGCAGGGAGTCAGCACGGGGCTTTTCACGGGTCCCAAATGATGTCCCCAACAAGTGGCATCTTCTGGCCTCCCCCCATATTTGTGGGGGATGGAGTCAGAGCTGGGCTTGGGTCCCTCTGCAAGAACAGGGTTTGCTCCTGACTGCTTGGACCCTGTAAAGGGCTGCCTTAGAGGTGACAGAGCTGGAGGGGACGAGCTTGCAGCCAGCTATCCTGGTGCTGCCTGAAGCCCCTCTCCCCCCCACACCCCAGCGGGATTTCGAGGGTTTCTCAGGCAGGCACAAGCCCAAGCCCTTTGCACGGCATCCTGCCTCCCCACGCCAGCCGTGCACTCAGCCCTGCCTTGACGAGGTTTCCGGGAAGAAACCCCCTCCAGAAAATTAAGGGAGCAGCAATCCACACCCTGCCAAAGGGACAATAATCCCGTCCAGGGCTTCTTCTGTCAAAAGCCTTTCTCCTCGATGGAGCTAGAAAATTCAGGGGCCTTGAAGTTGCGTCTCGTTGGCCTTGATCGCTTGTGCTGAAAATCCAAACTGTGGGGAGCTGGGGTTTGGGGCTGACAGGGGGAGGGAAGGGGGGGGTTCCCAGTGCTGTGCGGCAGAGACCTTATATAGAGTTTCTTTGCCAAGCACCCCAAAACACTCACGGTTGACCCTGGATGGTCACCCCGGGAGGGTACAAAGAAGGGGACAGAGAAAGGGGCAAGGAAAGAAGGGGGCAAAGGGGGTAAAGAAGAAGGGGTAAAGAAAAGGGGGCAAAGAAGAAGGAGGCGAAGAAGAGGGTAAAGAACGGGACAAGGAAAGAAGGGGGCAAAGAAAGAAGGGGGAAGAAACCGGATAAAGAAAGAGGGGCAATGAAGGGAACATAGGAAAAGAGTCAAGGCCTTTTCTGCCCCTCACCCCACCCCACCAGCGAGCAGGCTGGGGGTGCAGAAGGAGTTGGGAGGGGACACAACCGGGACAGCTGACTCCAACTGACCCAAGGGATATTCCAGACCGTAGGATGTCGTGCTCAGCATATAAAGCTGGAGGAAGAAGAAGGAAGTGGGGGAATGTTTGGAGTGATGGCGTTTGTCTTCCCAAGTCCCCGTTATGCGTGATGGAGCCCTGCTTTCCTGGAGATGGCAGAACGCCTGCCTGCCCATGGGAAGTGGTAAATTACTTCCTTGTTTTGCTTGCCTGCGTGCGCAGCTTTCGCTTTACCTATTAAACTGTCTATCTCAGCCCACGAGTTTTCTCACTCTTACCCTTCCAACTCTCTTCCCCCATCCCACCGGGGGGGAAGTGGGTGAGGGGCTGCGTGGTGCTTAGTTGCTGGCTGGGGTTAAGCCACAACAGTCCTTTTTGGCACCCAACACGGGGCTCGAAGGGTTCAAGATAACAACAGCTTTGATTGGAATGTGCTAGATTTGAATTTATAACTGCTACTGCTGTTTAGCTATTAATTGAGAGGCTCCTGTGCTTGCCATGGGGATTGTTTGCCTCACTGTGTATTAGAGTCTAGTGCTCGTTAGTGGCTGCTTTTTGCTTTCTCTGCTTGCTGTACTGCTGCACTGCTTATCATCTGACACTGCCATGCCTGGGAACATTCTGATAACAGCAATGGCGATGCGCCTGGGCTGGCAGATGGCCATGGCATCGCTCCTGTTTCTGTGGTGCTGTACTGGACAGGCTGGAACTCCAGTGTGAACCTGAGTCGAAGGGACCGCGACCTGTGGATGAATTCACGTGGGAGCAGGACACCCCGAAGTGTCTGTGCCCGTGGATAAGCCCGTGCCAGAGCTGGTACATCTCAAAGTGTCTGTGGCGGTGGTTATGTCCGTGCCACAGCAGGTACACCTCTGAAGGGATTGTGGCCCAAGGATAAGTCCAGGCTGGAGAAGGTACACCTCAAAGGATCTGTGGCTGTGCATGCGGTCATGTTGGAGCACCTCAAAGCCTGTGGCCATGGTTAAGCTCACAACAGAGCAGGTACAACCCTCAAGGGACTGCAGCCATGGGTAAGGCCATGCTGGAGCTGGTGCACCTCAAAGTGACTGTGGCTGTGGATAAGTCTCTGCCGCAGCAGGTATACCCCTGAAGAGACTGTGGCTCATAGATAAGCCTCCACTCGGAGCAGGTACACCCCTAAGGGACTGCAGTCTGCAGGTAAGTCCAAGCTGGAGCATGGACAAGGGGAGGCATTCATTGCAATGTTAAAACCTACGGTCTGCTTTACTTATTAAACTGTCTTTATCTCAACCCATGAGTTTTCTCACTTTTATTCTTCCAAGTCTCGCCCCCATCCCACAGTGGGGCAGTGAGCGAGCAGCTGTGTGGGGCTTAGTTACCAGCTGGGGTTAAACCATGACAAGCATCAAGCTTTCACACCAGCCATCCCTGCCTCCTCGATGTAGGGGCTGGCTGGGAAGCGGACAGTAATCCTCGTGCCTCCAGGGCTGCTGGCACGTGGCACTCGGCTGCCTGGCTTCGGCAGTGTCCGAAGTGACCTGGTCAAGGCCCCGCAAAAACTCCTGGCTGAAAGGCATTTGGCAGAGTTTCAAGTATGTGGTTGGCCTGACTTCCCTTTTCCCCAGCTCGCTGGAAGCCTTCGAACTCCTCGCCCTCGGCAGGCTCAGGTCCTCGGGGCTGGGGCCTCACAAGGATGGGAAAAAAAGAGCTTTTTTTTTTTTTTTTTCTCTCCCCAAGAACATCAGGCTCCCACCAAGAAGCCACGCTCATGAGTAAGATGTCAGAAATCCTGCCCACAAAACAAAACGGTTATTTGTTGCAGGCTCCCTGGCACTGACCTTCTGGTGAATCATTTATTCCTCTGCTTTTTCCCATAAGAGCAAACAAGCATATGCTCCCACTTGCAAACTGGGCTGCTCACTGCCCCCCTGGCTCACAGGCCACCGACATGCTCGCCAGCAGGATACCAGATCAAACGTCCCCACCCCGCTGTGGGGGCAGTGAGAAGTTTTTTAAAAGAGCAGCAAACCCCTGCTCGAAAACATCGCCCCGACTGTTCAGGCTCTTGGCTGCTTCATTACAGTGCTGGCAGCAGCCACATCCCATTGTCCAAGGGGCTGGCGGCACGCCGGCGGGCTGTGCTGGATCACACCAGCTCCTGCACCCACCTTCCTCATCCTGCTTTCTTCCCGACCCCGGCAGGAGCAGGATCCAGCCTTGTTCTGCCCAAATCCCTCACCGTACATCGCTGCCCCAGGGGGTTTTGATGCCCGTCTGGGCTTGCACGGGGGTGTGGGCTCACCGCATGCTCTTCCCCCTCCTCAATCAGCCAATGCACGCAAAAAATCCTGGGGCACATCTTCCTAGGGATGTTCTGCAGCCGAAAACCCACCAGGCCAGTCCTAGTCGGATATCCCTGTCGGGAGCAGGACGGAGTCGGACAGGAAGAAGCAGCCCCTCGCCCTCTGCGCTGCCCCAAAATCCTCCTCTGTCTCCCCAAAGTGCAACTGGGGCTTTTCGGCAGGGAGATGCCCCTCGGCACAGGGTCCTGGTGGGTGCTGGGAGGGAGCCAGGTGGGGCAGCAGGAACAGGGTGGGCTTTGAAAGCAGGGAGAGCAAAGCCCTTTTTCTGGGGTAAACCCAGCCGATTCGGGGGCTGCCGTTCCGCAACAGGGAGGGGCAGGACTGCTCCGAGAATGTGAACAGCCTGTTCCTGCTCTTACGGCAATGGCTTCAGGCCATTGGCAAGGAGCCACCGAGCCCTTGCGCTCCCAGCCACGCTGCCAGAGGCGAGTGGGACCCGTGCCGGCCCTCGGTGGGCCGTGTAACCCAGCGAGCCGCTCTCAGCCCAGCTGAACACGCCTCCTGCAAACCTCACGGCCCTGCGTTCGCCTTGCAGACCCTTCCCTCCAGGCATGCAAAAGCCACCCTCCACCCCAGCGTTTCGCTTTCCTGCACCTTCCCTCCGGCGCTTGCCCCAAAAGCCATCACCCACCGCATCCCCTTAACTCTGCCCGGCCCCGCTCGGGAGCAGCCCTGGGAACTGAAGCACCTCCCCAAGGGCTGGGGGTGCGGGTGGGAGCGGGGCCGGGCAGAGGCACCCAGCCAGCAGCAGTAATGAGGATTGAACTTTGTCTCTCAGCTTTCTGGCGTCTCATTTGTTCAGGTGTGAGGGCAAATAAATGAAAAAGCTGGAAACATAGGTGGGGAGGTAGGGATTTCGGTGGGCGGTTGGCACCAAGCGCAGGTCAGTGAGACACCAGCTGTAATCCTGCTTGTGCCAGGGGTTTGCAGGAAATGGGATCCCTAAATGGACACTCAGAAATGAGGGACAAGAAACAAACCGGCTGCGCTCTGTCCTGGTGGCTGCCAGTTGCCCCTGGCCGGCATCCCGACGCTGCAGGTCCCTTTGCCTCCACACAAGCCGCAGAAGCAGATAATGCCCCATGGAGGGACGCCAGCAGCCCAAAATGGGGAACCTCCGCTGGGCTCCTGCCGGCAGCTTTTTCAGCAGCACATACATCAGGTGTTGGGGCTGGGGTGCAAGCACCCACCCTGAAAACCCCACCGAGCCCAAGCCCTCCTCCCTCCAATCCCCTTGCCCATCCCCACCAGCCTCCCCACTTCTCACAGCAATTCCTTAATTATCACCACAACCTAACAAACCTCATTACCCTGTGCCACCAAGGAAGTAGCTGAGGAGAGGAAAAAAAAAAAAAGAAATCTTTATTTTCATGTGGGCTTGGGACAAGTGACGTCAGGGGCTGGGACTTTCAGATCCGCCCCCAAATTACAGGGACGGCCAGAAAACCTGTATGGCTACAAGCACAGGTGACGAACGCCTTTGCCCTCCTCCTGGTGCAAACCCTCTGCTCTTTCTGTGTGGGATAAAACCCATTTCTCAGAAAAATATCAGTGCTGAGTTTCCCTTTATCAGCCTCTCACTCGGCTTCCAGGAGCCGGCCACCAAGCAGGAAGGATGCTGATGTTTCCAAAACCCACATAGTTTGTAGCACTGTGCCTTGGTGGTTTTTTGATTCAGGTGGTTTTTTTATGTTTCTGCTTGAAGCTTTCTTCTTTCTTTTTCCACCCCTCAACCTTCTTTTGGCAGCCGCAAGACCTCATCACGGCTGCAAGACCTCGTCATGGATGCCCAAACCAAAGAGAGGAGAAAACCCCTGAAACCCAACATGCAAACCCAGCAGCTGGGGGACCCCCGCCGCTGCTGCTAGCTTTAGCTCCCGCGGATGGGGAATGGATGTGGTGGTTTGCAGCTGGGGAGGGGACTTTGGGGGACTGGTGGGTGGCCCCCCCCCCCCCAGTGGCACGTCCCCACTGTCCTCCCGTGCCACACGTCCCTGCTGCGACTGAGTAAGCCCAGCGGCGCGCCTCTGCCCCAACCTGCCCAGGGCAGGAATCGCTTATCAGCCCGAGGGCAAAAAGCAAAGAAGCACAGGCGAGGCGCCTGCCCCATGGCATCGCCCGACCTGTGGGCATCCCCCTCTGCCTGCCCCGCAGACCGTGGCCGGGGCTGCGGCTCTCTCCCCCAACCCGGCCCTAAGCCCCCAGCCCACCCAGGGAGCCCACCCCACCCTGCAGCCCATCCCCCGGGAGAGCCGCTGTGCCCGTCCCAGTGCCCTGCGTGGTGTCAGGTAGGGTGGCCCCACCCTGGCAAACCCTTCCTCTTGCCTATAACTAGCCTGGGCACCTGTGCCCCTGCTCCTCGCTAGTGCCGGGCTACCATGGAGAACTTCCCCCACTCCGTCAGCATCAACATGCAGCCCTACGGCAGGAATGGGGCAGGTTCCCCAGCCACCGCCTTCGGCCCCACCGTCACCTCTTTTGTTCAGCTGGAGCCCGTCCCCAACCCCCGGGACTTTGTGCTCTGGTCCTTCTTCAACACCATGTTCGGCAACTTCTGCTGCCTGGGCTTCATCGCACTCGTCTTCTCCATTAAGGTGAGGGGAAAGTCACCCCTGTCCCACCACTCCTGTGCGTGGCTCGGGGGTCCCGCCTGCTGCCTGCCCCCATGCCAGGGCTCCCTAATCCCAGCTCTTCCTGGCTCATCTTGTCCCACCCCACCAAATCCCATCCTGTCCCGTCTTGTCCCACCCCATCTCACCCCGTCCCATCTTGTCCCAAACCGGCCCGTCCCCACCTCAGTCCCCATCTTTCCCCCCCCAGGAGATGCCCCCCCACTCCCTCCTGCTGCATCCAACCCCACCATGCTGTTCTGCACCCAACGTCCCCAGCAAAGTCACCACCCGAGGGCCGCCCGTCCTCCTTTGGTGCTTTGGGAAAGGGGGACCCGGGCAGCGCAGCGGGTCCGGCTCTCCTCCCGCGGGCTCGAGCGAGCCCCAAACTGTCTCCCACCAGTGGGATAAGATGGGCAGCCGGCTCCTGGCTCCCTCCCACAGTGCTCCCGAAATCATGGCGAGGCTTCGCCCCTATCTGAGATAAGAAACGGCTGCTCCCTGTGCACTTTTCCTTTATTACCTTGAAAGTGAATCATTTTTAATGGGCGCCTTGATAACCCCTCCACCCTGCTCATCCGATACACACCTGCCTCACTCGTGGGGGGAGAGTTGCGGCTCCTGTGGGACCTTTCTCCCCACTCCCACTGGACAAGGGGGTGTCCTCAGGCACCCTCCTGGTGCACCCTGGCTGAGACAACCCTCTTCAGCATGAGCCCGTGCGGTGAGCTCAGAGAAAATAAAGCTCCTTCCCCACCCTTCTCCTTGGAAATATCATGCTTCTGGGTTTGGGGAGGCGTTATTCCCCCCAGGCATCCCCACCTCGGGGGGCCAGGGCTACCCCGAAACTCAGGCGAGCAGGGAGGCAGGGCTGAGCGAGGAAGAGCAGCAGGAAAGGGGCTCGGCAAGGGGGTGCCATGTCGGTGCTGTTAGTTAAACAGAAGCACACACCCCCTCCCCAGGCTTCTGGTGTGTTCAGAGACACCCCGCACCCTCCCGGCTCACGTTATCTGCCGTGCCAGGCCCAGCTGGAGATGGCCACCGCCAGGCTCTGCAGCCGCTGCCAGGGAACCCGGGGGGGGTCCCACCTTTCCTTGCACCTGACTGCCCCTCGTCCCAGCACCCTGAAACCACCCGCCAAGCCCACCCCCGCCCCTGCCCCACCTCGGTGCC